>JACVVK020000209.1:197500-350000 GCA_018292915.2 Batillaria attramentaria | reverse complement strand
TTAAGGTGCTGGATTTGGTATCGAGACAACCCCAGCCTTTAACTTTCTCTAATGACTTTTTCCCAGTAACACACTAACAGATGGTTGGTTCCCTTCCACGGGTAGAACCCCGTTTTGCCAGCGCCGTGTTTAGTTCCGCACTTTTGTCATCTGAGGACTGAGAATAAAAATGAAAAGTTGGGGATCGGACCTAAAACTCGGACCTACGCAGCCAAGCGTTGTGAATCGGGACCTCAGCACAGAGCTCTTATACACAGCCAAAGTAAGAATGACACTGTATTTTTATTTCCTTGGGGGCGGTTGGGGGGGGGGGGGAGGAGGGGTATTGTTATTCCACCAAGAGGGTATTTATTCACGCAGTTATGCCCAGCGTCTGAAACTAGGACCACAAAGAAGCATCTTGCAAACTACCCATAGTGTCACACAACAGCTTCAAATGAGTCTCCGCGCAGGCATACTCAAAAGGAGAAGTAAGGACCTGCCTAACAATTTGAATTAGGCCTATTGATTTGTGTATAGCCACGAAATTGTCTTTGTAGCTTGCGCTAAAGCCCTAAATAACTAACTATTGGTTTGTGTACAGTCTATGAAGGAAAATATTCACATTCTTGCCGTTGCTAACACTGCAAAAATACACAGCAAAATTTTAAAAAGTCACACACACACACACACACACACACACACACACACACACACACACACACACACACACACACACACACACACACACACACACACACACACACACGCACACACACACACACACACACACACGCACGCACGCACGCACGCACACACACACACACACACACACACACACACACACGCACGCACGCACGCACACACACAAGATTTAACGATCATGCGCACTGCTGAGTTTCACGCAGTTAAAAGACTAAAGACTGTAAATTAAATGAAAAATAATCACATTCTTGCCGTTGCTAACACTGCAAAAATACACAGCACAAATTTAAAAAGTCACACACACACACACACACACACACACACACACACACACACACACACACACACACACACACACACACACACACACACACACACACTATTAATGTGAACTAGTGTGTTGTGTGTTTTAGGACAGAAAGTCGAACACGCCTGTGCTCACCCTGGAAATCAAAGTGATACAGAATTCCATCTCAGCGATGACTTCAACATCTCAGCAATACAATATGGACGATGTGAAATTGTCGTTCCAACAAATTCCAGTGAAGATGTCACTTCGGAGAACATCCCGTGTCTGTACGGCATGCAGTACGAGAAACCACGAGACTTCTCGATAGTATCTGAGGTATTAACATCAATTCCAGCTGCACTGTTTTACATATTCATGCACTTCAACCCTAATCCTAAGTTGTCGTATTAGGCCTGCAAATTGTGTTATGCTATACAACAATAGATTTTGACTTGTCAGACATGATTAAAACCATACTTTTTCTTCCTTTTTTTCAGTTTGATTTAGTTTGCGACCGGGCAACCCTGCAAGGATTGACTCAGACCGTTCTTACTGTCGGCCAAGGGGTCGGCGCCATTTTGTTTCCTGCTCTTTCAGATCGCTTCGGCCGGAAGCGGATACACATCATCACGCATGTGCTGTTAATGTCCGGGGGCTTTGCCCTTGGGGTGGCTCCGAACTACTTGGCTTTTACAGTTATCAAGTTTTTCGTCGGAGCTGTACAGCAGGTTTGTTTTTCACTGGAACAAACAAACGAACACGAACTGCGACCCTCGATGGCGCGCGCGTGGACACGCACACAGACAGACAGACACACACACACACACACACACACACACACACACACACACACACACACACACACACACACACACACACACACACACACACACACATAGTGGATGCGCAATACCCAGTCTTCAGTGTCATGCCCGTTTATCGCAGATAATTTTGACCTGTGTCAAAATAGACACTGACAAAGATTTTGTAAAATGGGCGAACGTGATATTCTCTGCATTTTCAATAAATGTGACACCCACTGTCCCTCATTGCCCAGCCGGTACGAGCATTTACGCCAGTACAGACTAATCAGTTTTCATTTAGTTTTGTGTTTGTTTGTTTGTTTGTTTGTTTGTTTGTTTGTTTGTTTGTTTGTTTGTTTGTTTTTTGTGGGGCGGTCGGTGGTCTAGTGGTTAAGAGACTTGTCACCTATGCGAGAGGTCAGGGGTTAGAGTCCCACTAGAGGCAAAGAAATTTTCCTTCTCGTATGTGGCACCGTTCATTCGCTCCGATCGCTCCGGCTTCCTCCCCCCCCCCCCACCCCCCCCCCCCCCCCCCCCCCCGGACTGCTTTGGAAATGTTCAGCCCAACAAATTAGAAAAATAAATGCAATTCTAAATTCCGAAATTTAAATAGCTGAGCTGACCCTTCGCACCACGTGATTGTACATGTAATGTGTTTATGTCCAGTGTGTGAGAGAATGCGTGTGATTCACGTGAGCGTGCGTGTTGGGTTCAGTTCGCGGCGCTTTCAGCCGATTCCGGAAATTGGGTAAAACGCCTATACAGTACTCATTATTATTATTATTTGTTGTTGTTGCTTCTGTGTTTTCGGAGTTTTGTTGATTGTTTTTGTTGTCTTTTGTTGTTTGCTGTTATTTAGTTTGTTTATTTGTTGTTGTTGTTGTTGTTGTTTTTTATTTGAACGAGACTAAGTATGTAACGCTTGCCTTTCACAGGGAGTGGTGCTGACTGTTGTAACAGCGAACGTGGAGAACTTTCCCGGGATATATCGCGGGATAGTCGGCGGCTTCGGCCAGTCATTCGCCTGGGCCGTGGTGACGATGTCCTTCACTATATGGGCCTACTTCCTGAGGTTGGAGTCTTGGCGAGTGCAACAACTGGCCATCTCCAGTGTCTCTGCTATCGTCCTGTTGCAGATGATGTAAGTGTAGCAGAGGGTTAGTCACCAAAGCTGTTTAATATATTCCGGGTTGTTGTTGTTGTTGTTGTTGTTGTTGTTGTTGTTGTTGTTGTTGTTGTGTTGTTGTTGCTTTTTGGTTGTTGAAATACGCTTTTAATTTGTCCGGATACATAATTATTCAGACTCCGAAAGATGAAGTGAAAAGAAAAGTGTGTGTGTGTGTGTGTGTGTGTGTGTGTGTGTGTGTGTGTGTGTGTGTGTGTGTGTGTGTGTGTGTGTGTGTGCGTGCGTGCGTGCGTGCCGTGCGTGCCGTACGTGCCGTGCGTGCCGTACCGTGCGTGCGTGCGTGCGTGCGTGCGTGCGTGTGTGTGTGTGTGTGTGTGTGTGTGTGTGTGTGTGTGGCGCTATGAGTTGCTTTCCTGTGAGATTAAGCGCTAAACACGTACTATTCATTATTATTTATTATTATTATTATCGGTCTATCCGACTGGCAATAACCTGACCTGAACCGACAAATACTAAACCTAAACCTGTCCGTAATATACTGAAAGCTTTCAGTTATGACGCAGATTCCTGGATGAGCCAATCCGATGGCTTATGGCGAACGGAAGAACAAATGAGATCGTCAGGCTTCTGAAAAAGGCGGCAAAGATAAACAGAGTGAACGAAAAGAACGTCCTGAGGGTGTTCCAGCACGTACAGAACCCGGATATGGAATACACGGCACTCGATGACGTTCCAGCCAAAGCTGATGACGTGGACACTTCTCCACCAGCAGCTCTAAATCACAGAGCAGTCAGAATGGAGCTGGAGACAGAGAAGGTGGTGGAGAAACTGACCCTCCTTGACCTAGTGAAGAACAGCAGACTAAGGAAAAATGCTTGTTCATTCTGGGCTATATGGTAAGGATTCAACGTTGCGATACGTTCTCTCGGTGCTTTGTTTTGATACAAGATATTTTATTTGGATGTAAACATCTCACATTGGAAATGTATTAGTCAGAAAATATAAGAATAGGTCCCCCCAAAAAAAAATCTTTACAAACTTTGAACACAATGCCATTAAGATTCTAACTGTAAATACCGTGCATTTGTGATAGAATCCCACAAAGGAGGACAATCGGTGGTTTGGTGCATATGGAGTTAATGGCATCAATGGAAAATGCAGAAGAAGAAAAAATCACTTTAATGGTGTTTGGTGTAGACAGTTGTATGAGTCGGTGGCATGCTAGCTGTGTTTGAGTTGTGAGAAAGGTGGAGGAAGACTGACGAGGGGGCGTTGTGTATGTCAGTGTGTTGTGTGGATGTTACAGCATGTGTTGCATATTTAAGAGAGGAAGCTCCGGCCTTTATAGGGATTTATATTAGAAAGGAGCAACAAAATAAATAAACTTTCTTTTGGTATAAAAATAATTTCTGTAGCACGCCAGCAGGCCTGGGGTGTTTTTGTTGTAAAAAATGCTGTTGAAAAACGGCCGTTTGGGGGTATATGACTGGTATAAGCGTGACATGGGAATCGTGTCAGTATGGCGTGGTCGTAGTTTCCAGTGATACTTTCTTATTATTAGGGAGTAATTGTAGGCCTGTTCAAACAACTTTTTAGCTCAGTTTAAATAGAAAGCGTTTGAGTTTGTTTGTTTGTTTGTTTGTTTGTTTGTTTGTTGATACACAGCCCATGGCAATTTGCCTTAGTCTTAAAACATTCTGTCTCCAGGTTTATCAACAGCCTGACCTACTTTGCCCTGTACCTGACGTCCGGCTCACTCACCGACAACATCCACCTGAGTTTCTTCCTCAACGTCCTGGTTGAGGTTCCCGCCTGTATCATTCTCATCGTCTGCATCAACAGGTGACATGACCTAGCCAGCTGTACTTACTTACTTACTTACTTACTTACTTACTCAGGCCCGTCACCCCTACTGGGGTATAGGCCGCCTACAACAGTCCGCTAGAGTCCTCTGTCCTGAGTCATTGTCTCTAGCCGCCGTTGTATCCCATCTTCCTGGTGTCTGCCTCGAGATCGCGTCGCCAGGTGTTCCTCGGCCGTCCTCTCTTTCGCTTACCCTGAGGGCTCCATGTTAGGGCCTGCCTGGCGGTGTTGGATGCTGGCTTCGTAAGTGTGTGACCAAGCCACCCCCATCTTCTCCTCGGATCGCCAGCTGTGGTTCACATCAACTGCTTGGCTGCGTATTGGTTTAACTCTTTACAGCCTGAGCCCGGCCACCCCCCTGCCCACTACATAAGACTGGTTAAAAAGAACAAGCCACTGCAGTAGAAGCCACTTCAATCCACTATTACACAAGGCGTGGGCCTTCCCCGCTAGGCCCGAGACCGCTGCAGATTGCAGAATAGTGGATTGAAGTGGCTTCAGGTGATTTGAGGGGGAGGGGGGGTGGTTGATTGTTGTTTGGTTGTTGTTTTTGTTTGTTTGTTATTTGTTTGTTTTGCTTGTTTGTTTTGTTTGTTTGTTTGTTTGTTTGTGTGTGTGTGTGTGTGTGATTGTTGTTTGGTTGTTGTTTTTGTTTGTTTGTTATTTGTTTGTTTTGTTTGTTTGTTTGTGTGTGTGTGTGTGTGTGTGTGTGTGTGTGTGTGTGTGTGTGTGTGTGTGTGTGTGTGTGTGTGTGTGTGTGTGGTTTATGGTTGTTGCTGGTTTGTTGTTGTCGTTGTTTTGTTTTGTTTTTGTTGTTGTTGTTTTTTTTTGGGGGGGGGTTGTTTGTTTGTTTGTTTGTTTGTTTGTTTGTTTGTTTGTTTTTTTTTTTTGGGGGGGGGGTATTCTTAAGGATCTGTGTGTGCCGATATCATAATAATAACAGTGTCATAATTATGTGCAGAATTGGCCGAAAGAAGACATTAATGTTGCTTCATTCGATCGCTGCTGTCGGACTCTTGACAAGTGGAATCATGCGTTCGTTTCAAGGTAAACACTGTAGTTTTGTGTATCTTAATCTGTTTACCGGTATTGTGTGATAATTTCTGACAAACGTCTCCTAATATGCGCCCGGGTGGGAACCAAATCCTTGTGCCGGCTTTTTCTTCATTGGTCCGTCTGGCACGTATGTGGTGGAAAACATCAAAACGCCCTCCTACTCTTATTATGTACTCAGAAGACGTTAAATCTCAAAACCACCACCTTAGCGCCACGCGTCTCGTGGAGTATGTTACCGCTTCGTAACTGAGTGCAAGTGTATTAGGAGGAAGGTGGAGGGCGGGGCGCGGTATGATAGGAACTGCTTTGGGTTTGTTTGTTTGTTTGTTTGTTTGTTTGTTTGTTTGTTTGTTTGTTTGTTTGTTTGTTTGTTTTGTTTTGTTTTTTGTTGGGGGGGGGGGGGGGTTGGTGGTGGTGGTGGGTTTTTGTTGTTGTTGATGTTGGGTTTTTTGTTTTTTGTTTTTTGTTTTTTGTTGGGTTTTTGTTTGTTTGTTTTGGTTTTTTGGTGGTGGTGGTGTGTTTGTTGTTTGGTTTGTTTGTTGGGTTTTTTGGGGGGTGGGGGAGGGGGGCCCAACTCTTTCCCAGTGCCATTGGTGATTCTTTCCATGTCATGGGTAGAATCCACGGAGGGAGATGGGGCAGATAGCCTGATGATGCGCATGAAGATGGTGGAATGGCGATGCTATGGAGGTCCATGTGGACTGCTTTCAGATTAAGCGTGTACACTGGAGCCTCGACCTACTCCAACCACCTCTCCCTGTCCTCGCCCACACCCCTTTTTTACTTTTAAAAGAGAAATTTGAGTTTCACGTAGCTCATGCACTCATTATTCATTATCATTGCAGGAAACAGCCAGCTTCAAATAGCCGCCACAGTCATGTCGCTACTGGGCAAATTGGGTATATCAGGGTCGTTTAACTGTGTTTTCTTCTACACGCCGGAGGTCTTCCCTACCAACATCCGGTGAGGTCCTCTTTATCATCTGCGGGAATCAGTAAGCATAGTAAAAACGCTTGTAATTTTGAATAAAACTTTACTGGAAACGGTAACTTCTCCAAGCAGTAACTATATCTGTATCCAAAGTAAACGATATCCTGTTCGTATTATATACTAGCGTGCACATGCACCATATATTGATTACTTACTTACTTACTTAGGCCCGTGGCTCCAAGTGGAGCATAGGCCATCGACAACCCTCGCCATCGCACTCTGTTCTGGGCTACTTTTGCCACTCCAGTTAGTCCCCTGCTTACATAGCTCTGCCTCAGTGTCCCGCCTCCAGCTGTTGCGAGGCCGGCCTCTCTTCCTTTTCCCCTGCGGGTTCCATGTCAGGGCTTGGCGTGTGGTGCTGGATGCTGGCTTCCTGAGGGTGTGTCCACTCCAGCCCCACTTCCTCCGCAGGATCTGCTTGGCCACTGGTTCCTGTCCTGCTCGCTCCCACAGCTCTTCGTTTCGGATCTTCTCTGGCCATCGGATGTTGAAGATGCGCCTCAGACAAGTGTTTGAAAAATGTCTGGATCTTCTGCTGCATCGTCTTCGTTGTCCTCCATGTTTCGCATCCGTAAAGCAGAACTGACTTCACGTTGGAGTTGAAGATGCGAAATTTACCATATACATGTACTGATATCAGACATTAATTGTGCACAAATTTCAAACTGCACATATGACGAAATACTACTACTACTACTACTACTACTACTAATCGCATTAATATAGGCGCTTTCACCAGAATATCTGGCTCAAGCGACACAAGCTAAATCCAACACGCACGTTCACATGAATCACACGCACTCTCTCAGACACTGGACATGAACACATAACAACCACGTAGCGCGTAGGGTCAGCTCAGCAATTAAAGTTTCGGAATTTTCATATTGCGTTTATTTTCGAATTTTGTAGGCTGAACATTTCCAAATAGCATCTGGGAGGGAGGACATTCAGTTAGAATAAAATGAAATCACTGACTATGACAGTTATCTCCATTTCTTTTTTTTTAATATAGAAACCTGGCTGTTGGCACCGGATCTACCGCAGCACGAGTTGGCGGAATGATTGCTCCGTTTACCGGGATACTTGTAAATACATAATTATACATAATTATAATGTTCACACATGAATATTTTTAAAAAATCACGTATTATGTCATATATTAAGTAATTTCCATTTTGGGATCATTACAGTTTTGTTTTGTTTTTAATTTGTAATAGTATTCACGTATCTTACCGGGATAGCCGAATGGTAGAGCGTTGGACTCCCAATGCTCGGGTCGTGAGTTCGAATCCCGGCTGGGGCCACATATTTGTGCTGGCCTTTTTCTCGTTGCCCCGTCTTCGATATCACCCATACGTGGTGGAAAAGGACGTTAAACTCCCAGACACCCACCCCCATCCTCACGTGTCTTTATATTTTTGTTAGCATACATGTATACAATTTCCTGATCCGTACGCGTTTCTTTTAACAATAAACTTCTATTTTTAGTTTGATGAATTCAATACTTTTATGTGCTAAATGAGCAGAAACGCATATTTTTGTTTTGTTCTTATTCTACCCTGGAGTGGTAATAGGACCCTACGCGCAGTGAATTTGATCAGCAGTTAGGTCCTTCTGCCTTTTGATGGTACAGTAATATTCTTTGGAGACACAACTTCGGTGTGACCCTTACCTAGTTCATTTGAAGTTTTAAAGTGAACAGAGGCAGGAAGTTTCTCAAGACGTTTACAATTTTCGTGTTTGTTTGTTTGTTTGTTTGTTTGTTTGTTTGTTGTTCTTGTTTTGTATGTTTATTCCACCTCTTCCTTGAACCATTACACTTACACTGTGAGTTCTCTCGTTTCCTGCACAGGCGGATCACGTGATCTGGGCACCAGGCGCCATATTTGGCACGTGCAACATGCTGATACTGATTATCATTCGCTCACTGCCAGAGAGTATGGGGCGCGAGTTGCCCCAAACCGTGGCAGACCTTGAGACCTGGTACATCCCGTCCAAAACTGCACATTCTTCGGACATCTCCGGGCGGGACACTTCTGGCACCACCGAACGCATTCTCAAGTCCGATACTATTAACCTTTCAGGCGCCGCTATTCCCATGCAGTCGAAACAGGAATGAACGATGTAATACTGAATTAAAGTAACTTGATTAGCGTGAAATCACTGCAGCTGCTCAGAAGTACTGTATGCGTAATTCAGGACTATCAGCAAAAGATGAGCAGAATTAGATAAGAAATGGCGAATTTTCTTTTTCGTTTTGTTTCGTTTCTTTTTCATCTTTTCTTACCTTAGCATATCTTATTTTGTACTTATTCAGTTTAGTACCCAGCCACACCATCTACTACCTGAATAGTGGTCCCTTTGTCAAACATGCACACACGCACGCACACACATATATGGTCGGGTGGTGAGTTTGAACCCCAGCAGAGGACATAATCATATTTGTGCTGGCTGACTTTCTCTCGTTGCCCCGTCTTTGATATCACCCATGTGGGTGGAAAAGGACGCTAAACATTCCCAAACTCCCAAACATTCACCCTCCGACCCATCTACCCCCCCCCCCCCCCCCCCCCCCCCCCCCCCCCCCCACACACACACACACACACATTTTGAAGGCAAATAGACTGCACTATTTTTTTCAAACGAAATTTTATTTTCGTCATAGTTTTACAGCTGGGTCATTGTATAATTTATTGCAGTAATTACAAGCATGAATTGTATTGTACGCTGAATTGTAAGCTGTGTGAGGTTCTACAGACGGGTGTGACAAATCACCGGAATAAACATGATTTAAGTGCAGGAAGTGTGTGTGTGTGTGTGTGTGTGTGTGTGTGTGTGTGTGTGTGTGTGTGTGTGTGAGAGAGAGAGAGAGAGAGAGAGAGAGAGAGAGAGTCAGACAGACACCCCGGACAGACAGAGAGAGAGAGAGAGAGAGAGAGACAGAGAAGGACAGAGAGCGGCATGGGCGTGATACAAAGAAGCCTCATTAAGCATTGTACGATTAAGATAACGCACTCATACACATGTTCTGGCGTTATAAACACAAGAATGACCCACGCACATTTAAACAAGCACACATGTCATCAGTTTACTCTTTTGAAACCGGATGAATGAACTTCCGTGAACGACAAATTGATAAGCGGACCCGTCAGTATTTGAACGTCATAATAACGTGTTTTTTTTCCCGTTCTCACTGGAGATAAAGGTAAGTGGGTCATAATGCTGCTTAACTCTTTGATGACGAAGCACAATTTCTAACACGCGATTTCCTATAGGAAATCGCGTGTTAGAAATTGTGCTTCGTCGTCAAAGAGTTAACATATGTACAGCGATGATATACGTTGCCAGTAAGAGGCCGACAATTATGTGGCTCATTTTTGAGTATGGAGCAAGGATGGGGCATGGGGGAGGGGGGGGGGCGGGGGGGGGGGTGTTAAGGAGTTTAACGTCCTTTTCCACCACATACGGGTGATATCAAAGACGGTGCAACAAATGATGAAAAAGCCAGCACAAATATTTGGCCCCAGCCGGGATTCGAACTCACGACCCGAGCATACATGGGGGAGGGATGGAAATAGGGGTGAGATTTTGGAAGTAGTTTAGCTGCGCTTGATCGTTGGTAGCGAAGAGAGCGCGGGAGGTTCAGTGCTATTCTGAGAGGCTTCTCTTTGTCGCTGCTGTTGTTGCTGTCAAACACATCTTACCGTATGCTACCACAACTGCTCTGGCATTCATGTATGTACAAAGCTTCCACTGGTCTTCCTTCCTTCCTTCCCTCCCTTGGTCGTCGTCTTCTTGAGATCTTTTCGTTAGTTTTCTGTCCTCCCTTAAAGATCTAAGCTCCCAACAAAAAGTTTCTGAAGTGTGAAAAAAAAATTACAGAGTCGACCGTGCAAGCACACTCAACTCTGTCACAGTTGCAGAGTTTTCAGCGTCGCTAAAACTCCTATAAAAGCCAAGGGCAGCCTGATTTCACAGCTCAGTTTGCGTTTTGACACTGAGCGAGAATGATCGTGCAGCACTCAACATCCGCTAGACACTGTAGCGATGTGTCTCGCTCCTTGACCAAAAGCCAAATAATGTCACGGCAAACTCGTGCTCTAGTTTTATAATGGTCCCCGAAGCGCTGAAAACTCTGCAACTGTGACAGAGTTGCCTGGATTTTGCGCAGTCGAAGGAGTCACAGTTTTAAAAACGCAATGTTTGCGGCTTTTTGCTGAGATTGCAGACCTTTAACTCATTCTACCCGAGCTACTACTATAGTTGTAACAGTTTGTTTACACGTTATCTCCCTGTTTAACACGGCTGCTGTCAGGTTTCCTTGACAACTTGCTGCAGGTGATGTCAAAGTAAAGTACAACATCTAAACAACACTTCCTCTAAATATAAAATCATTTTCCCCCCTCATGGTGCAATGTCATTACGGGATGCAGGCGGTTGGTGCCGGACGTATACTGGTAGCGTCAGTGTAGAAAGGGTTAAAGCCAAAACAGTCTCTTCTTCTTCTTTGCTCCTCCAAGTGAAAGTCTTCAGACACCTGTTTTCCTCATCTTTATGGAGCCTCTGTCGAGTGTGCTGCTGGTCTGGCTGAAGCTTCCCTCAGATCTGGTGAACAGCCTTTTGCCTTCTTTTCTGAATCTGGACCCGGTCATGACGTAGAGAAAGAAGTTGACGGCGCTGTTACAGATCCACATCACAGATGTGATGTTGTACCAGATCTGGAAAGGCCCATCGAACTGCAGCTCTGGGGTCTCCTCCAGAATGATCTGCGTGATGTACATCGGCAGGGTCAGCACGATGAAGACGAGGGACACTAAGATCAAGGTCAGGGTCACCTGAGAAAGGGCGCCGCCTCTCAGGTTGGCACTCCTGGACCTGGACCGGATGCTCGCCCTTCTCGATGACAGCATCATCGCGCGGACCATGAGGCAGTTGCAGACGATCATGATGATGGAAGGCAGAAGGGAGTTCAGGATAATCTCAGCCCAGTTCAGCGCAGGGCGAGTGTGCGTCTCGAAGTCAACCTCCCACCAGCAGGAGGTGTTGGGGTCGTGTGTCGTCACGCGGAACAAGGCGGGTGAGTTGAAAACGAAGCTGGCCACGGCCAAAACAAGCACCGTCAGGAGAGCTTGTCTGCGGGGCCTGACCGTCTTCAACTTCAGAGGCCAGGCCACGTTCAGCGCTCTCTGGGCAGTCATGGCCACGAGAAGCCAGGCTGACAGTGACGTCAGTGAGAATTCCAGCCACATTATGCACTTGCAGGCGGTTTCGCTGCCATCCGTCAACCAGTGGCCAAACTGCTCGCCGACCCAGCGAGGCAAGAGGGAAAAGTAGAGCAGCAGCAGGTCGCTGACAGCCAGAGCCATGAAGAACAGGGGGAACGCAGACGCTTCAGAGACCAACTTACGCAAAATGAGAAGGACCATCACGTTGCTAAAAGTTCCAACAATCAGAATGCTGGGGCCGAACACTTGCCACAGTGTCCGAATCTTGTCCACCCAAAACTGTTCTAGCCCATCGTCGTAGTAGTAGTAGTCGTCGCTGTAGTTATCGGTCGTGTTGGTCTCATTATATCCGCTTGTTACATTACCGTCGGTCAGATTGTTGGAATTCATCTGCAACAATTTGAAAAATGGACGATTTTTTTTTTTTTTTTTTTTTTAGGAGAAGGGTTAAGCTGCCCTTAACCCCCCCCCCCCCCCAAAAAAAAATGACAAGACAATTATATTTATTGTAGTAATTAGGCTTTCAATGTGACTATCAACGAAGCGTATTGAGCTCTTGTGCGTTACGTCATCAAAACGTGCGTGGCGGGCAGCCCCGTGCTTTTCCAATGGGGACGGTTTTGTTTGTCCACCAGCTGTCCATGGTATTTCTATTGTCCTGGCCAGCATGTGTACCACGTGATACGAAAAGTGAAAGAGCTCTATAAACACCAGATTCCCCGCCCAAAGTCACACTGATGCACAATATCACACACACACACACACACACACACACACACACCACACCACACCACACACACACACACACACACA
The DNA here is from genome assembly GCA_018292915.2 of Batillaria attramentaria. Taxonomy (NCBI): domain Eukaryota; kingdom Metazoa; phylum Mollusca; class Gastropoda; family Batillariidae; genus Batillaria; species Batillaria attramentaria. Next base: position 337,151 of record JACVVK020000209.1, on the reverse strand, counting down.
CACACACACACACACACGTGCGCGCGCTACCTCCGACTGACACAAATGGAAAAATCACTAAACTATTCATTGTCGTGAAATCAGTCTTCGTTCATGGCTTACCTCTCAACAGATGGCGACTTTTTTGTCTTCTTCACTGAAATCAGATGAGAAAGAACCAGTTCGACCAGCCCGCGCTTATCCACCGAGAGTCAGTGAACATGTTGTGTTGACAAGCTATCAATTCTTCGAACTATACGAAGCGTTGTTTCCGCTAGTAAACCGTGGTGTGCGCACGCTCAGACAGACAGTGTTTACTCTCGCTTTACACTTTTGCAGCCGGGATATCAACGCCCAGTATATCGGTTTCCTGCACGTTGTCAGATACTTATGTCGACTGAAGTGGTTTCCTTTAAGCCAAAACTGATGCTCTTTCTTCCAGATGTCTGTGGTGATTGTAGTAGAGTGGATTTTGTAAAGTTTGTAACGCTTAAAACCTAAATACTTGGGTGAATGCGACAGACAGTGTTTACTCTCGCTTAACACTTTTGCAGCCGGGATATCAACGCCCAGCATATCGGTTCCTGCACGTTGTCAGATACTTATGTCGACTGACCCATGATTTTCATCTTCAGTTTCCTTTTAGGACAGACACAAAGTACGCGCGCGCAGTATTGCTATTCATGGCGTTTTGATTGTTGTCTCAGTGTCTCTGTATTGTATTGTATTGTATTGTATTGTATTGTATTGTATTGTATTGTATTTTTTGCACTGGAAACATGTATCATTGACATCAGGATGTATTCTTGCACACACTGTGATGTTTTGTATTGTAAAAAATAAAAATAAAAAAAATAGGGGTTTGGTTGTTGCTACTAGCCTATTAAAAAGTGGAATACTGGAATTTGTTTAAATTTTCCCTTGATTTTTTTTTATATTTTTAATATCAAGGCATATTGACCGTGTCATAGGCAGCGTTATGTTTAATATAGCATTTTCCTTGAACATAAGTAGCATATACGTATATGAGCTGTGTAGCCGCCATATCCCTACATGTGCTGTGTAGCCAAATAGAAACTGCACATGACCCCTCACCCTAAACTATAGAAACCTGTCTATGCCATTAACACAAAGCAAGCTACCAGCTGCTTATTTCAGTTACATCACTGTCATCTCCTCAGATCAAATTCCACCATACTTCTTACACTACTAAAGCACCCAGCCTTTCACTGTGAGCATGTGGCCAGGTTCAGTCAGTATTCAAATATATAAATAGCTGCTGGGTAATCCCACCATTTCTGCTTTCTCATCACAAGCAGTTTTCACATTTTGTTTCAGGCTATCAACACAGGACTGCTGCCGTAACCGAATACACTACATGTACCAAGTCTTACAACTACTCAGTGACGCCGGCTAAATATAGCAAAATTTTTGCCCCTTTTTAATTAAATTTGTGTGCAGACTAAAAAAATGGCAATCTGGGGCTTTTTCTTGAATGTGTAAATAAGTTTCATGCCAGGTAATAGTAAAAATAGGGGAAAATGAGCTTGGCTTGTGGACTATTTGTATTCATCATGTATTCGGCTGGCGCAAGAGCTAGCAGACGACAGAGAATGAGGCGGTATGTGGTCGCTGCTAACAGTGCAAAAAAAAAAGGAATTTGTTGAAATTTACTCTATACAAGAGTCTTTGGCTGCTGGATTTTTGTTATTTGTTTGGTGAATTTTAAAACATATTGTATGGTGTCATACGCAATATTATGTTTAACAGGAATATGTATTTTCTTGAAATTTGCATTGGTGGCCTGTAGCGTGCTTCCGGTTGTCAGTCCATTACACGCCCGCACGAGTAGCGAATGGTTGCTGTACTGTGGCTGCTGGGAGTAGCCCCGCTGAGTTTGATCTATTTACTGTTTATGGTTTGATGTCGACTGACTCTGCTATACGTGACTCTACTAGGCACTGAAGTCAACCACCGCCTGTCCTAAATGGCGTCATCTGACCACAACGTGGACGTGGTCTTGAACGGGAGTGCTACAAACGTTCCGTCCTGTCCTCATGGTATGGTGTAAATGTATACAGCGTGCACAGTTCTCGGCACTGAATTGCGGTCCAACTAATTACCGAAAACAACGAAACGACCGAAAACAACTCTTAATACGGATAGAACGCGGTTCAAACATAGAAATAACATCACACAAACATGATTAAAGGTGAAAAAAGTGGCCTTAAAAAAAGCTAAAAGGAAAAAAAGGTGATATTGCAGAAAATAACCAGTCCGGACCAGAGTCGCTTCCCTTGGGAGATACGTTCATTTCGTCGTGTTCTCTTGGAGTGAATAAGTACTTTTTTCCTTTAAACTAGTTTAATGCCTCTTTTTTTTACCTTTAATCATGTTTGTGTGTTGTTATTTCTATGTTTTAACTGCGTTCTACGCGTATTAAGAGTTGTTTTCGGTAATTAGTAGGACCCCTGAATTGTACCAGAGACTTACAGATGTAAGTCCCTGGTTGTACGACAATACCGTGAAACACGTTGTGTGAAACACGTTTAGAGAGCAGTTTGGTACTTCTTCTTCAGACGACGACGACGACCACGGTCATCAGTTTGACCATTGTCGTTTGAAGGTTGTGCGCATGAGTAGGAACAAAGACAAGAATATTTAGGAATAGATCACGGATGGGGTGGGGGGAGTCGGGGCAAAAGTCTGCTGGGTGAAGGGGGGAGGGGGGGGGGACTACCAACTGCTGTTTCAGTCCCTGGGGTAGGAACCCCGACCGGCATAGTTCTAATCATTGTTGGTGCAGGGGAGGCTTGACATCCACTGCCCATTTTCACAAAAAGTAAACTAATTTCTCTCACTTCTCTTTGATTTAATTTTTATGTATCCAGTATAGATATTTGATGCCTGTACATGTACGTATGTTCTTGCTTCAGGGCCTGCATTGCTGTTTGAGCGCTATGTGAAGGGCACCAACAGCAGGCATTTCTTTGCCTGTTCAGCTTTTCGAGACCGCAAGCAGTGCAGTTTTTTTCAGTGGGCAGATGACAAGAAAAACAGGTGCATTTGTCCAGAAACTGACAACACTGACAGCAGAGGACAAACTTCATTTGACCATTCTGCTTTGCGTAAAAGGTTAGATGAGTACAGCTTTTTCTTCTCATCTGTAAGGTAGTATGCGAGAATCTTCGATTCATCATAGTGCTTCTTTCTTGCTGTTGTGGTTTCATTTGTGGTTTTGGGGTTGTCGTTTTTCATAGGTTCTTGAAGTTCAAAAAATTGCCACGTGAGAGTCGATCGGTTTGCTGCACGTGTGGCCTTCTCCTGTTACCTGAGGAGGTGGATGCCCACAGTGGTCAGGCCGGCCATGTACTGAAGCACAGAGTCAGCTTGAGTAGTCTGCGCCACCCGACCACACTCTTCCATCCCCAGGAAAATAACAAAACTTACGCTGTATGGTTCATTTTCTTCTTCTTCCTCTTGTTTCAAGTTCAGGGTGGGTGAATGAGGGTTATTGTGAATTTTTTTAATATTTTTTATTGAAGATGTCACTTCTGTCAGATGTCATAGACTTAGTCCTCTTCTTTTTCTTTTCACTGTTTGTTGTGCAAAGAAAACCATGCGTGTGTATAATTTTTACTGTTTATATACATGGGCTGTCTTTCCCCCTCTTTCTCGCTCTCTCTCTCTCACACACACACTCATGGGAGTCATGTATGCAAATGCTCGCACACGCACACACACCCCACGCGCACACACACACACACACACACACACCCTCTACACACACACACCACTTCAGTCCCAGAGCAGTTGATGTACATGTATGTAGTGCGTTAGAGCTTCATCCTGAAAATGCCCTGGTTCGACTGGACTGTATATATATATAATAAAACCTGTGTTGCAGCAATACCTGTTCAGCGACTCCACTGTAGACTTTGTCCTGTCTTCACTGGAGAATCTCAACTTTACACATGTACTGTGTGTTGGTGCTCCAAGGTAAAAAAAACAAAGAAAACGAAAACGAAATGAATGCTTGTGCACTTTCCAACACAGGTCAGATATCTATACTGGGTTAACACACTGTGTAGTGTGTAAATTAAAAGCTAGTCACGTACCCAGCTGCCATCAATATTCACCATCTCTCCCAACACCGTGATGTGAAAATTTCCAGATCTCTCCGATGCTGCATGTAGGCAATGTTCTGTCTCGGAGGAAAAAAAAAAAAAGCAGTTAAAAAAACTTTCACTCCTGCCTGATTCTCACGTGTAGCAGCCAGAACTGATCTGAAAGTACGATAAGCAGGCTTTGAAAAGAGAACTGGGAGATGCAATGTAAAGTGTGCTTTACGGAGTATGTGCAATGTTCCCATATATATATATATATATGTGTGTGTGTGTGTGTGTGTGTGTGTGTGTGTGTGTGTGTGTGTGTGTGAAATAAAAAATCAGCCCTTTAATGCATAGTACATGTATAAATTTGCCTGAAGATGTTGGGTAACAAACACTTTCTTTTTTTTTCAGAATTCATGAGGCTTTTACACTGAAACATAAGGATGGGCAGACATCTGTAACAAGTCTTCTGTTGGACCTAGACAGCAGATATGTGAGAGTTCAATCCAATATTAGTAGTAATAATAATATGAAAACAGACATCCACACACATTGCACACTGAACACCCAAACCTCTCATTGGTCATTTCTCCTGTGTCACACACCTTGTGTCATTCGCTTCATGACTCGCAGTCACTTGTCTTTTCTCTTTACATTTCTTGCACAGTAGATACACAGTAGTATTACGCTGCTACAGGTCATGGTGATATTACTGTTACTATTTCATGTACCACAATTGCAAGTCATGGTGTAAAGATCTGTAATCCACCATCCGTGGTACAAGTATGCTGCAATACATCATGCTATTTTAGCATTTTCAGAAATCCTTGTCCTCATAGCATTTTATAACAAGCTGTGTTGGGGGGGGGGGGGGGGGGGGAGCATATGTATACATGTACTTATATAATGCTTGCTTTCAAAATATTTCAGTACGCATATAAATAATATGTAATTTTGTTTCAGATAGTATTGCAGATTATCATCAAATTCATGCAATTGTATTTAAATGCAGTTTCTGTTTTCATTCCTTATTTTTTTCTTTCTTTTACTGTGTGACAGGATATCTTGTCAAATCTCCACAATTTATGGTCTTAACAATTCAATGTAGCAATAAAATTATTGAAGCTTGCTTTGTTTCTCCTCCAGGCACAGGTGTATTCTCACAAGCAGCTCTGTCTGTACAACATGTTTAACCATCACTTCTTCGACCTGCGTGGTGAGAGCATCTTCAAGTCATTTCTGCGTGAGGGAGGCAAGGGTTTGGTTCTGGTGACTGACCCCCCATTTGGGGGCATGGTGGAGGCGCTAGCGGCAACATTCAGCAAGATCCAGCAGGCCTGGAAAAAGCTTTTTGAAACAGGTTTGTAAACTGTTACGCATTCTGTCCATATGTTACAGACCCACACAGTTGAGTACAATATTAGGTTCCACAGGGGAAAAAAAAACTTTTCTTTTGGAATAGTGACGTTTGTGAGTGTGCCTGTACACTTGAAACAGATTATTTTAACTCAAGCCTTCACTTCCCTTGAAATCATATAATTACATATATCAGCATAGGCCTTTCCCAGTACCACTGTTAGATGGAAATAAAATATGTCTTCTCATGGTGACTTGCTGGCATTAGCTATGCATCTAAGCTGCACAATGATTTTACAAATGATGTAAAGTTATGTAGTTTCGGAACCACACACTTGGTAGCCCCACTGAGTGATGTAATGGTGAATCAGCCTTGGGTTATACAAAGTACAAAAATCACGAAAATCACGCTTTTTCCTGACAACAAAAATCATTCCAAGCTAGCTCACTTGCCAAACAGGGTTCTCCAAATACTCACTGCACATGACCCCACGGTCAATTTGTGTCCTTTTGCCTGCAGGCGGAGATAGTGAGGGTGACCCTCCAAAACAAAGCTGAATGGCAGACCGGTATTTCTGGGTGACTGTTTCTGTAACTGCTTTTGATCCTGCTCTTCTTGTCTGATTCAGATGCTTCACTGCCCATTCTGTGGTTCTTCCCTTACTTCATGGAGAAACGGATCAGCCAATGTTTGCCTTCACTCACCATGCTGGACTACAAGGTATGGGTCATCCCAGCAGTTCTTACCACGAAACTTACAAGCCAAGTCATGTTAAACCATCTGCTGGTGAAAATAGCAGGCTAGTACAACTGCACAGTATTTATCACTGGCTGCAACAACAATAATCATTCAAGTTTACCCTCAGTGATCCATCCAACCCTGTTACCCAAACATTTTGTTGTGTGCATTTGTATGGAAAACAGCCTTAGATTAACAAAACTTGAAGTCCAGAATGCACTATTTTGTGTATGTGTGTGGTGGTGGGGGAGGGGGGGGGGGAGCTATCAGGTGCACACATGTGTCGCACAAATCACACCTTTTGTGCTTTCCTTACCAGCTGGTGCTCTGTTATTTCCCCTTTGTTGTAACCATTAGAACCACAGCAGCTGCTGACTCGTTGCAGGTTGATTATGACAACCACACTCTGTTCAACACAAAGGGAGGAAAGAAGAAAGGCAGTCCTGTACGCATCTTCACCAACATCTCCCAAAGTTCTCTTCCCCTGCCTGCTGCGGACGGATACTGGTGAGACTGTGTTAAACCCTTTCACAACTGCTTATGCTTTCAGCACTAAGCGCCTGATACTCTGCCTGCTGCAGCAGCACTCATCAATAGACTGGCAATCCCAGGGCCTGCATGTAAACGTCGGGGTTAGGAAGTTTAGCTCCGGGTTAGAGTCTAACCTCAAATTAGCTCTAGGGTTAAATTTTCTGTTGTTTTTGGTTTTAAATCAGGAAGCGGGTCCATTCCAGCAAGGTGTCTATGCCGTTATAGAAGGATTTTTGTCTTTCTTTCTTCGCTTCCTTTTTTTGTTTAATTTTGTTTTGGGGGTTCTCTTGTCCTAGTCTGGGTTAGGCCCGTAGCCGTGGGTTAAATTAACCTCGAGTTTTACATACGGGCCCAGGCCAGGTTTGCAGTACCTACTTTGAAAGGCTGCAGCTCAAATACTATTTAACCAGTCTCAGTCAAACTTTTTTTGGCTGCAAAATGCTAATGAGGTTTCCCTCGTGACAAAGGGGTCTTTTCCAACCTTCAGTGCTCCCTATCAGAAGATGTTTCTCAAGTTCAGTAACTCCACTGCCTAATGTTGCGGATCAGCACCTTCAAGTGTCTGCTACGGGGTGTCGGTCTGCGACGGCCAGTAGTTTAGGCTCAAACATTGTTCTGGTTTGGGGGGGGGGGATGTCTAGCATCACACCACTAAGACACAGGCACATATACACACACAGACAGGCTTGTGTTCGACTGATCCGGAGCCAAAATGCAGTACCCTACGACATTGTGACCCTCGACAATCAACAAACATGGCGGATGTTGTATGTAGACAGTTGAGTTTTCCTCGTTTGCAGTCATCAAACATCAGTGTAGTTTCATTCAGAGCCCTGCTAATATCTAAGGCTCTTTCAGGCGGACAGGCATAGTCGTTATCAGCACTACTGTTCCAAAACAGAATTCTCCCCTATATATATATATTGCCTTGTAATGGCAGCAATTGTTTCTTTACATTCATGTGTACTTGAAATAAGATAAACGTGAAGTAGGACCAAATGATGTTTAAGGTGGGTTTTTGTTGGGGGTTTTTTGTTTGTTTTTTTGGTGGGGGGTGTGCTTTTGTTTTTTTGGTGGCTGTCATTATCTTGGGCACAGATTTTAGGTGTAGCATGCCATATATATGTAACTGAGGTTTGAGAATATTTCAGGAGACGTGGAAAATAATATATTTTCTGAAACACAATACAGTTTCAGACTGGACTAAATTCCACACTGACAATATGCACAGGGGAGCTGGGATAGCAAGCTCATAGAGCATTGGACGTTCCATGCTCGGGTCATGAGTTCGAGTCTCAGCTCAGAGCCCAAAATTTGTGCTGGCTCTTTCCTCCTTGCTGGAGAAAAGGAAGTGTTGCCTAATGATGATAGGAAACTTGCCAAAATCATCAGATAATCATGGCTTATTTCCACAGGTACTGCGAGGTGTGTCAAAGATACAGTGCCTCTGAGAACAAGCATTGTGACAAGTGCCAGCGCTGTACATCAAAGGTCAGTTCCGTGCTAGTGTACAGAGCCAATGCTAGCTGCACCTGCAGTTTTCAGATTACAGAAATAGCATCACCAGTCATTCAGTGTGTCTTCCTCAAACACTGCGGTTATTGAGTAATTTTTCCTCAGATACTTAGATCAGTTGCATGATAGAGCATCCACCATCATCTGTAGGCAGTTAGGCACTTAGGTCCTTTCTTCGGATGATGGTCAATATGCACAACATGTACAGCTGTGTTTTCAATACTTCTGATCAACAAGTGACAACTAACAACATGTTCACAGTGTTTCACAACTGTTCATGTCAGAATCTGTTTCCCATATGTTCCTATAGCTTATCAGATTTTTTTTTTTTGATTTTTTTTTTTTTTTGGCTCACTTGTGTAACAAAGTGAGTCTATGTAATAACCCTCCGTCGTCTGTCTGTGTGTCTGTCTGTCTGTCTGTCTGTCTGTCTGTCTGTCTGTGTGTCCGCAGTAAACCTTAACACTGGCATTTTCTCAGAAACTATGAGCAGCAGAGGCACCAAACTTGGCAAGCTGATAGACAGCCATAAGACCTTTCACAACATACTATATTGATTGACCTTGACCCAAGGTCAAGGTCACTAAAGCTGTCTGTTTGGAAATTTTACATTGGCATTTTCTCAGAATTTAGAATAGCCAGAGACATCAAATTTAGCATGGCGATGGATATTGACAACACCTTTACTGACATACCTGTATTAAGTGACTTTGAATCAAGGTCAAGGCCATACAAGCTGTTTTGCGGAAAACCTTCCAAAACCTTAACATTGGCATTTTCTCAGAAACAATAAACAGCAGAGGCACCAAACTTGGCAAGCTGATAGACAGCCATAAGACCTTTCAAAACATACTATAATGATTGACCTTGACCCAAGGTCAAGGTCACTAAAGCTGTCTGTTTGGAAATTTTACATTGGCATTTTCTCAGAATTTAGAATAGCCAGAGACATCAAACTTAGCATGGCGATGGATACTGACAACACCTTTACTGACATACCTGTATTAAGTGACTTTGAATCAAGGTCAAGGCCATACAAGCTGTTTTGCGGAAAACCTTCCAAAACCTTAACATTGGCATTTTCTCAGAAACAATGAACAGCAGAGGCACCAAACTTGGCAAGCTGATAGACAGCCATACGACCTTTCAAAACATACCATAATGACTGACCTTGACCTAAGGTCAGGGTCACTAAAGCTGTCTGTTTGGAAATTTTACATTGGCATTTTCTCAGAATCTAGAAAAGCCAGAGACATCAAACTTTGCATGATGATAGACATTGACGACACATTTACTGACATACCTGTATTAGGTGACTTTGAATGAAGGTCAAGGCCATACAAGCTGTTTTGCGGAAAACCTTCCAAAACCTTAACATTGGCATTTTCTCAGAAACAATAAACAACAGAAGCACCAAACCTGGCAAGCTGATAAACAGCAGCAAGACCTTTCAAGACTTACCATTTTGAATGACCTTGACTGAAGGTCAAGGTCGTCAAAGATGTGTAATTGGAAATTTAAAATTGCCATTTTCTCAGAATGTAGTGGTACCAGAGGCATCAAACTTTGCATGGCATGATAGACATTGACAAAACCTGTACTGGCATAACCTGTACTGGCATACTTGTATTCAATTTCCTTGGGTCAAGGTCAAGGCCATTCAAGATGTTTTGTGGAGACTTTAACGTTAGCATTTCCTTGGAAACAACAAACAGCAGCAAGGCACAATGATAGGCAGCAAAGAGACCTATGCAGACATACCCATTTGAGTGACCCTGACTCAAGGTCAAGGTCATTACAGCTGTCTGTTGTGAAATTTTACATTACCATTTGCACAGAAACTACAAAAATTAGAGTTATCAAATTTGGCATAATGATAGTCACTGATAAGCTCTTCACTTACAGATCTCATTTGAATGACCTTGACCCAAGGTCAAGGTCATAGAAGCTGTCCTGGGAAAACTGTTATGTTGCCATTTGCTGTTTTCTTAGGAACTATGAACACAAGACACCTTATTTCGTGAAAGCTAGTGATAAGAGCTTTAGAAACATACTCTTTTGAATGACCTTGACCCATCTCACAAGTGAGCCAAGGAGGCTTTGCTCCTCTAGTTTTTTTTTTTTTGGGGGGGGGGGGGGGGGCTTTTTATTTTTTTTGTTAGGCAATACATGTAGTAATTGGTCTTTTAATCAGCTTGACCACTTTGTGTGAAGGATTCACTCAGGTATTGCAACTTCATCCTGGCACGATTGCATTTGATTTGTAAAACTCAACAATTTTATAGCAGAGGTGACAGAAGTTCACACCTAGTGGGACACCCCACAACAAGTCTAGTAGATCATCTGATAGAAATCAGTCATTTTGCATGTGTGTGTGTCTGTGTCTGTGTGTTTTCAGGACGGCACCACATACACACACTGTGACCTGTGCAAGAGATGTGTGAAGGCGTCTCGGATACACTGCTCAACATGCAACACTTGTGATCTACCCTCTCACATCTGTGGAAAGGTTCAACCAGAAGGTACATGATTTTCATATTTGTAAATGTCTGCATGTTATTCATCCAGCCAGTAGTCACATAAATTAAAGTAAGAGTAACCAGTGAGTTCTACCTTCATTTTGCTCAAACGAATAAGCACCATGGATTTGAAAAGCACATATTTGTAAGCTTTGTATTTTTTTCAGGTTGTCATGTTTGTGGAGCCTTGGATCACAAGCGAAGAGACTGTCCACAAAAATATCAGTCAACCAAGCAGAGGTACTTGCCGAGTCGATAGATATGATTCCATTTTCTGTATATAAATCCTTGGTTCACCCATAAAAGTATAAAAATTCCTGTTGGTGAAAAAGGGGGGGAGGGGGGGGGGTAGGTATTGGTGACAGAAACACTTTCAACAGATCAAGTAAATTAATGTCTAGCTACGGGAGGGAAGGGGGGGGGGGGGGGGGGAGCGAGAATGATATTACAGGGGAAGTCTTCAAGAGAATACTTAACGGTATCCAGACTTGTGAAAGAATCAAATCACTTTTCGCATTAGTCGATCAAGTTCTAGGATTTCTCTGAAAATAGTAATAATATTTTAAATGGTAGTGGCAAATGTAACGAATGTGTTCTTAGGTTGTCATTTTTCAGATTTGTTGTCATTTTGTTTCAGTGGCAAAAAGAGAAAACCAAGCAGACATCGCACACCCACAAAGGCAAAGAAACTGAAGTGCCAATAAAATTATTTGTGATGACCGCTGTGTGTGTGTGTGTGTGTGTGTGTGAGTGTGTGTGTGTGTGTGTGTGTGTGTGTGTGTGATAGCATTAGCAAGGTATTTGTTCTGTAAGTGCTATGATTCGTTCCAAAATTACCTGGGACAATTCATAGATTACTAAAACACGTGATATGATTTTTTGATCGTGCTGCTCTATCTGCGTGTGTGTGTGTGTGTGTGGCGGAACTAGGTTTGTCAGTGTGTCAGTCTTTCAGCTATGCTGATATGCTTGTGTAGTAACAACCTTCTCCACTGTCGCTGTGTACACCTTGCAATGTATGCACACCAGCACAAGAAAAAGAAGTCCCGTGGTATCATTTCTGCACTGAGAATTGGGTTCAAAGTTCAAGTTTCTAAAAGTAAACAGTCATTTGAGAACACATCACTTTGCCCACAATGTCAGTGCTTGCAGTGAATCCACTCCCTTGGTGTTTGCCGTCAACATAACGGCAGTCAGCCCGTATGTCAAAATCAAAAAGATAAGTGCATTTGACAGACCGCATTGTAAATGTTAAGTCGGTTGGCAAATACCGCCACCCCGTATCTGATCCAGGAAGTAAATTGGACACCACCCCACCACGACTAGCTCTCCTACCCCTTCCCTACCCTACCTCCGTTTCAAAGTGTCTTTTCTACTTGCAAGATACAAGATACTTCGGATTAATTTCATTAGTGTTAATGTAGTCGTCTAAACGTTTCGTGCTGTGAGCGTGATTCATAGCAACATGCCAGTGAAAGGACATGGACAGCAAGAGCGGCTTACTCAAAAACTCTTGTGACAACGATTGAAAGTTTATCAGCCACTTTTCATCGTGCCTTCCCTTGCTGACTCATTACTCTCATGCTACGGACAACTATAAAAATGAAACAACACGAACAAACAGAATGAAAAATGAGTATCCATAGACGTAAGTATTACAAAATCGGAACTACAGAAGGGAGAAGGAAAGGACCTCGTTAAAAATGTATATTACATAGGCGCTGGTAGTTCCGCTGAGAGACATGTATGTCTCTTCTTGGCTCAGTCAAGTGCCGCGAAGTGAACCCAACACGTACGCTCACTGACGGACGTGAATAACGCACATTTTCTCACATACTGTACCCCAACACATCACAATCACGTGCCGATGTGATGCGAAGGTTCAGCTCCAGTCAGCTTAGTATTTGTGGGGTTTTTGTTGTTGTTTTTGTTTTTTGTAGTTTTTTTTTTTTTGCCGGGATAAGGTCGCATACTGGTGCACTGTTATCTAGTATACGAGTAGTTACACGACACTGCAGTCCGTGTCTTCCTGGATAGTGCACGAAAGACTTTCACGGGCCTCTTAACCGAGTATGCCAGAGTGTCACGATGACGCGCATAAGTAAAGGTAGCAATTGGTCGACAGTCGACTGCCTGTACCAAACAGCGTGCTCAGTCCATCATACAACACTCCTCGCCGGCTCTCACCGGCACAGCTGGGTACTTCCCGGTTGATATGAATACTAACGGCAGAGCAAGTAGCGAACCATAGAAGCACTGACACCAGACGAATAATGCTTTCCATTTCTGTTTTCAAAATACTATGATCCGGTATTGCGGCATGCTGAACCTGCCAATGATTATACTGGATTTTGCGTGCACGAGCACATTCCATGAGACCGGCTTGGCGTCAGTAATTGCTTGTGCGGCAAATTTTGGGCTCCGGCGGCTGTCAAGTCAGCCCACGTACGTCACCGGTTCGATCAGTCCGGATCACGCGGACAATCATCTCTCTCCCCCTCTCTCAGCCTCTCCCTCTCTTTCTTAGTAATGCCGGGTAGATACGTAAAATCAGTTGCTATGTGTCAGTCAGTATCTCAAGATCAGAAGAACTTCGATAAAGTTCATCATCGACGTTCTCTCTCTCTCTATGTCTCTCCCTCTCGCCCGGGGAGCCGGCCGGGGTGGCCGAATGGTAGAGCGTTGAACTTCCAATGCTCGGGTTGTGAATTCGAATCCCGGCTGGGGCCAAATATTTGTGCTGGCTTTTTTTTATCGTTGCCCCCGTCTTTGATATCACCCGTAAGTGGTGGAATTGGACGTTAAACTCCCAAACACACACACACACACACACTCCCTGTCGCCCCACCCCCCCCTCCTCCTCCTCCTCTCTCTAAGTCTAAGCTTATCCTCCCAAGCTCGTCAATATCAACAGCCGACAAGCTTAAAACCCCTAAGTTAGGCTGCGACCATTAGAAAAGCAGTTCCTTTTAAGTAAGGGGTACTGACTTACCCACAAAATCATCCACAACACAGCTTCTTACCGTGAGCTAGGCAGTCTCTTCCGTAAGACCCAGACGCGATATGTAAACCAAAGAAACAACCTAACGATGATGCGTAACGATAACTTGTGTATTATATACCGGACTTGAACGTTCCTAGAAGTACAAGCCTCTCTCAGTCGCTCCCCCCCCCCCCCCCCCCCCCCCCCTGCTCGGCCGGCGACTTGTGTTTTTCGTCTCGAGCTGCTGCTGAAACAGCACGAGTCAGTGTATACACACCTTCACGTGACGAAGACCAGAATGAAAAGATACACACATTAAGGACAGAGGAAACACATTTTAAGGGGAAAAAATATTTTGTTACTGAACAGTCCAGTACTGTTCAAAATTTAAGTACAGGGGTTTCAGAAAACGGTAGATGAGATATTTTCGTCGTTGTTGTTTGTTGGGTTGTTTGGTTTGGGTTTTTGTTTTCTACTTTACTAAGTAGGTTGCGCGGCTTTAAGCCCTAAATAACTAACTAACTAACTTACCAAGTACGCCTACTGTCAGGTTTCTCCCTTCAAACCGGCAAAGCCGCGGGTGCGTGAAAGTGAAAGTCAACTAGCTGAAGCGAACCAAACAAAATGTTGCTTAAAAGTTGTCCAACGCTGGATTCAGAATCGTACTGTCACCACACACACACACACACACACACAAACGGCGGGGTCACAACAGGTGGCTGATCATCTGCTCTGTTTCGGACGATTCTAGAATTTTCATTTTTTTTCCCCACTTTCCCTTTCCCTTTCTTTACAGTGTCTTTTCTCAGTGCCCCCGCCTTTGACCCACCGCCCCACCCCCTCCACCACGGCCGGTGGTTTCCTCGACGACGGAAACACCCACCCACCCAACCAACCAGTCAAGGGGGGTGGGTGTGGATGGGTCAGTGTTTGGGAGTTTAACGTCCTTTTTCACCACGTAAGGGTGATATCAAAGACGAGGCAACGACAGAAAGGGCAATAAAAGTATTTTGCCCCAGCCGGGATTCGAACTCATGACCCGAGCACTGAGAGTCCAACGCTCTACCATTCAGCTATCCCGGCTTCCCCCAACCAACCAACCGTCACGTGTCGATGACACGTTACCCGCCACACAAACTATCTACCCTGCTAGTACAATGTACAATGTACCTCTACTTGACTACACACCTCTGTTAGTCCAGCGGCGCATTCAGTCCCACTTCTGGGTTTTAACTTCCTGGTTGCCCGCGGACTGACTGTGGTCGATTGCTCCACCAACGCAGCGTGTCTCACGAGGACACGGCGAGCCTCAGGGACACGACAGGACCAAACTTGATGAAGGAACCTCTCGGCAACTTCGTCTGCCCGTTGATTTATACAGTTCGTCGAAGGGTGTGTGTGTGTGTGTGTGTGTGTGTGTGTGTGTGTCTTTAAGGATACGTACGTTTTAGCTCAAAACAAAGTGACTGTTTCTCATGAATCACAGTTTGTTATCTTGTTTGTTTGGTATCAAGGCAGACTTAAAATCAGTAGCACGAGTGACATGTATCACTAAACTAGAGACACTGATCTATATGCTTTCATTTTTAAAAAAAAGAAGCCAAGGAGCATCTTAGAATTCTGTGTAGTGTTGTAAAATGATCATAGCTATTAAACTTGTCGAAATCTAAGAAATCTGATTACACTATGAAAGCAGAAAAAAAAAAAAAACTTGCTCGTGCACTTCAGAGACAGCTTGGCAAAGATGAAAATTAATATCTCAGCAAAAATGCCCAATTATCGATCAAAATTATCCCCCTAGAGCATGCACCAAACCATTGTTTGTAACACACACACACACACACACACACACACACACACACACACACACACACACACACACACAAAATGGCGACACCATATTTATGTGCAAGATTGAAATGTTAGTTTTGGATGCTACTCACCTGTTCGCCTTTATATTAAGCGGGCATGGGGGCACAATGAGCACAAAGAGGCATCATCTTTGCTCATTACTGAGTTGTAAATGCGTGGGTTTGGGGGAGGTTAATTTTTTTATTTTTTTTTCACGTTGCCCTTGACGTCTCGTGATGCGCATCTTCATAGCTTTGTATGCTAGAGGGTGTTTCATGCTAGATAAACTCACTGGCACGAATGCCGGACTCCAGGCCGGGCAGCATTTCCCGGCACTGGCCTTTAACCTGCATTGCCGCGGGGCACTTTGCACATACGCATACAGCGCCCCGAGTAAATACAGCCCAAAGCTGGATATGCCACGGTGTAACGTGCTGGGGAGTTAAATCTCGCGTGCTACAGCGACCGTCGCCGACTAAACGCTACCGTCGAAATTTGATTGCCGGTAAGTCCCATGTCACAGAACAGGCAGGTCCAATGGGAGAAGAGCTGTTCATGTATGAGTATGTGTGCGTGTGCCGTACAGTCGTCTGCCTGTTCCTCACCGGCAGAGAAGGCGTTGAAACCTCAGCTGGTCACACCTGGGCGTTTGCACAGGTGAGCTGAACTGGAGACAGGTCAGAGTTAGTGCTGGAAGAGCGGATTCCTTTGAACAACGGATACTTTCTGCCTGCATTTCTTCCCCATCAGTCTCGGGACAGGTAAATAAATACAGTGACAGGAATGAACATGTTATGCATATTTGTATACCGCTGTAGAACGGTGTAGCACACATGTGTTAAAAAAGTAAACAAACTTTGCGTGGAAAGGTGTACGCAGTTACTGTTTTTTTATGCAATGATGGTTTTATTTATTTTCCATTGTTTATTTTACATTGTTTGTTTGTTTGTTTAAGTGGATTTTTTGTTTGTTTTTGTTTTGGTTTGTTTGTTGTTGTTTTTGTGGGTTTTTTTGTTGTTGTTAGTTTGTTTGGTTGTTTTGGTTTTTGTTGGGTTTTTTGTTTTTTTTTTTTGGGGGGGGGGAGGGGAGGAGGGGAGGTTGTGTGTGTGTGTGTGTGTGTGTGTGTGTGTGTGTGGTGTGTGTGTGTGTGTGTGTGTGTGTGTGTGGTGTGTGATTGTGTGCGGTGTCTCCTCCCTTATGTACGTGGGTGTGCCTGTTGTCTCTGTATGTCCATCTACCCCCTCCTTCACACGCCTCTTTATCTGTTTTGTACCCATCCAGTCATCGACCTTTTGTCGTCCTAATCGTTCTGTAAAAGAAAAGATGATTCCATTACTTATTTTCTTGCATTTGTTGTTGTTTGTTTCATTGTTTTTAATACTGTTGTTGTCGTCACTGTTATTGCCGTGGGTGAATGAAGGCAGCGATGGTGGTGCTGCTGCTGCTGTTGCTGCTGCTAATGCTGCTGTTAATTTTGTTGTTATGGCTTTGCTGCTGCTTCTTAATGTTTGATTTATGAACAAGGACAGCCTGGGTCAAATAATACCGAAAATACCTAGTGAGGAAAAGTTGCACTGAATCTTCCTTACGCGCACGTTCTGGGGGAGCCGGGGTGGCCGAATGTTAGAGCGTTGGACTCTCAATGCTCGTGTCGTGAGTTCGAATCCCGCCGGCTGGGGCCAAATATTTGTGCTGGCCTTTTTTCTCGTTGCCCCGTCTTTGATATCACCCTAATGTGGTGGAAAAGGACGTTAAACTCCCAAACACCCACCCACCCACGCGCACGCTCTGAAGCCTGCCGTCCGTCACCGTACATTAACTCAGGGAAGGCTGGGGGGCTGCTATACTATAGAACACCTCAGTGGGTTTTTTTAAACGACGTTCGTTCTGATATTTTAGTTAGTTCTTGTCTGGTGGAAATCATATGTACTCAGACATGGGGCATTTGTTAAAAGACGCGTAACCGAATACTGTAGATAGTGTATTGATGAAATACATTATTTTTTGGTTGTTGTTTACGTTTTTCTTGGCAAGCTTAGGACCTCTCTCTCTCTCTCTCTCTCTCTCTCTCTCTCTCTCTCTCTCGTGTGTGTGGTGTGTGTGTGTGTGTGTGTGTGTGTGTGTGTGTGTGTGTGTGTGTGTGTGTGTGTGTGTGTATACGCGCGCGCGCACTCATACAGAAATCCTCATGTCAGTTCCGCGTTTCGTTATCAAGGGTATCTAGTCATGCCCTGGATTTCCTCGATAACTTTTCGTAATATTTAAAAATAGCATGCGGGAACTGTGTGTCATTGGCTTAAACCGTTTTTATTCATTTTGAACAAATAGAAAACTGTGTGTCATTCAAGTCAGCTAATGCTGAAGGCACGTGTACAATAGTGAAGACACCACAGCTGTCGTCATTACTGATGATGGTGGTGATGTCAGTGTTTGTTGTTGTTGATGAAGATGGTGATAATAAATGCGTCGACAAAGACGACATGATAACAATGATGTGTTGGCTATGGTGGTTATTGTCGGTTCCTATACATTGTTTATTTTTTGGTTGTTTTTTTTTTTTTAACTCAGAAGGAGAGAAAAGTGAACTGTCACTTATCCGGAAAGATCCTGAAATTTAATACTACCACATTTATCCGGTACAGGGGCGCCGGAGCCGGGGGTGGGGGGGCAGCTCCCCCCCCCCGTACCCGAGCAGGGGGGGGGGGGGCAAGAGTACCTTTTTGCCCCCCCCCCCCCCCCCCGCTCACCCCCCCTCCCGGAAAATCAGGTGATTATGGCAAGAGGGGGGGCAAAGCCATGGTCTTGCCCCCCCCCTTCCCCTACCCCTCTTTTTGCTCTCTCCCTCATCCCACCCAACAGACAACTCAGTTTAGCCGTTGCATGAAATACAACAGCAACAACACACAAACGGCAACTTTTCAAAAACAACAACCACCACCACCTCGATTTGCGTTTGTAAGAAAAAGCGCCTCAAGCCATCATTTCCTGTCCGTCTATATCTGCTCATAATCACTTTCGCGGCCATTCGGCTATACTTTAGTTTTGAGCCGACCTTTTCCGTTCCCCCCCTCCCCCCCTCTGAGATTCTGCCCCCCCCCCCCCCCCCTCCTCCCCCCATCATCTTCCGGCGCCCATGCGGTAGATCCTGAAATTCAGTACTACCCGGTCCACACAACGTACTCCACTTCAGGACCTTGTCTTTTCATGTACGGCCCTGCACTTGACGTCTTGTCGCGTAACGGGGGCACAAAAAGGGCCGAACGATTATACTACTTATGTAGGTTGGTTTTCAGGGATAGGGCTGCAAGTGTAGTTTGAGAGAGAAGAAAGTTGTACCCCGCGGCCTTCGGCTTTCGGTGTGTCTGTGTCTGTGTCCGTGTCTGCCCCCGCAGTAAACTTTGACAATGACATTTTCTCAGAATCTACAAACAGCCGGAGGCACCAAACGTGGCGTGCTGATAGACAGCCATAATACCTTTCAAAACATCACTTTGAATGAACTTGACTCAGAACCTGTTTTTGTTTGTTTGTTTGTTTGTTTGTTTGTTTGTTTGTTTGTTTGTTTGTTTGTTTGGTTTGTTGCTGTTGTTGTTGTTTGTTAGGGGTGGGGAGGAGTGTCACATTTTGAAATTCGGGATTTTGCACTTCATAGAACGCTAAGGCGTCAAACACAGCGCCCTTCAATACTATTTTATCCTGTCCATCTGTCCTGTTACTTCCCGGCCTCTGTCACCATGGATTTGACAATGTCAATTAACCTTTATTTGTCAACGGTAAAGCTATTGGCAAACTTCTGTTGATATTATAAGTCTTAACCCCCCCCCTCCCCCCCCCCGCTTCCAACAACAAGACAAAACAACAACAAAACAACAACAGCGGTAACAATAACACACACACACACACACACACACACACACACACACACACACACACACACACACACACACACGCACGCACACACTAACTGTTCGCGGGCAATAACTCATATGCGCTTGGGCATTTTCTTCAGTTGAATGTAGAACTCTGTCAGTCTGTACATATCTCTGATGACCAGTATGAGAACAGTGACGGAAGCAATGATGACAGCAAGAACTGTTATCAGATTGTCAATAGAGAAGTGAAAATGGAGATTAGGCCTGTATCGTCCACTTCGCGATAACATCCTAGATTAGAGAAACGGACATGCGGGATCTAGTCGTCTTACCCACAACCACAGTTGACCTGACTGTACGGAGTATAGCTCGTGTATTGTGAGATAATAACAATAAGGGTGTCTGGTGGGTGTTTGGGTGTTTCATGTCCTCAGTTTTCCACCACATATGTGTGATATCTAAGACGGAGCAACGAGAAAAAGCCAGCACTGACAAATACCTGGCCCTAGCCGGGATTGAAACTCACGACCCGGGCATTGAAAGTCCAACGCTCGGCTATCCCGGCTCCCGTCATGATGATGATGATGATGATGATGATGATGATGATGATGATGCTGATGCTGATGCTGATTCATTGCTTGGCCGGCGCGAATCGCCGTGAACTAAATCCTCCAAGACGCGTGCTCACGTGAATCACGTGCAGTCTCTCACTGACGACACACCGGACACAACACAGTAC
Source organism: Batillaria attramentaria (assembly GCA_018292915.2). NCBI lineage: Eukaryota > Metazoa > Mollusca > Gastropoda > Batillariidae > Batillaria > Batillaria attramentaria. The sequence continues at coordinate 316,955 of JACVVK020000209.1, read as the reverse complement.
AGTAACGACGTGCAAAGGGCAATCAGCTCAGCTATTCATGTTTCGGAACTTTTTTTTCACTTTCTTTTTCACTGGAGATGCACTTTTTAACGTGTAGTTCATTTAATTCCGTAAGCCTACACTTTGGAGTGGTCATGACTGATAACCCATGCTGACACAACTGAGACGATAACCCCGGGCAACTGTTATCAAGAGACTTCCTGATCACAACAAGCACTTTCCATCACTACACCTTGATAATTAGATCGATTATGTATTGATGGTGATGGTAAAATGATTTTATTTTCCAGTTGCCGAAGTGCGGCGTGCGCGGATGGTTTTCTGATCACAAGCACTGGAAAGTCTCAACCAGGACTGGCACAAGGTTGACAAACTTGAACTTGGACTGGAACAAGGACTGGAAAAGGATCAGAGCCAGAGAATTTACGACGCCCGGAGACTACTCAAGACTGGAACTGAGTGCGTTCTTGTACGGGAGGGCAACAGGCCTTCATGTGCCTTTCCACGTGAACGGTAGACAGCGTTAGGCCTGGGACAACTGTTTATATAGCTCTGTGCCCCGAACCGCGAGCATCATGTCAGCCGCTCCGCCGAACGAGTACGTCAACATTACGAACACACGCCTTCATGGGGGCTGGTTACTCTACAAATCTTCACAGGTCAGTTTGTTTGTTTGTTTCTTTGTTGTTTGTTCCTTCGTTTCTTCGCCGGTTAGTTCGTTCGTCGGTTACGACGGTTAGTTCCTTCGTTTGTTCGTTCAGTTCGCCGGTTAGTTCCTTCGTTCGTTCGTTCATCGGTTAGTTCAAGTTCCTTCGTTCGTTCGTTCGCCGCCGGGTTAGTTCGTTCGATTGTTAGGTCGCCGGTTCGTTTCGGCGAGTGTTCATTCTTTCAGTCGCGGTTTCGTTCGTTCGTTTGTTCAGCTGTTTGTCGTTCGGTTGATAATAGGCAACTGGGATAATTCGGGCACTACTGACGTGGTCAACGGGGGCTGGTTGGCTGGAGGTTTGCGGGTTTCAATCCGTTTCCAGAATGTGAGAGTGATGTCAAAGACGGGGAGGAGGGGGGGGGGGTGCGAGGAAAAAAAATCCAGCGCAAACTTATGGCTCTCAGCTTGGATTCGAACTCACGACCTGGACAGTCTGACGCTCTGCCGGGTCTTGCTCTCGATTGTGCCGCTCGATTTCGAGTGGTTGCCGAAAGCTGTCGAATAAACATCCAGAAAGGCACGATGCTGCGCGAGCCGGGAAACAAGTGAAGAGTATCTGTTGTGGATACAACAGTGGTGTAAGAAAAATGATGATGAATGCGCCTGTCGTGTTTTCGCCTCATTTAACGGTTGGGGACCGAAACCTCTCGACAACAGCAATCACATACAACAAAACCCTTCAAGGTGTAGAGTCTGCACAGCACATTGTCTCCTTCTATTTCACATTGTACATATGTACGTCAGATAAGACACGTATACCGTCAGTTTTTTAAAGAGCCATTAAATATCGTACGGTAATAAAGCCATACGGGCCAATAGACTATTTCGCCCCCCCCCCCTCCATCCCCACAGGGGAGTATGGGTGGGAGAGAAGGGAGGAGGTATTGGTTCCTGTTTTCGTTTCACAGCTAAGGAAAATATTATTCGCGGCTTTTAAATTAATCATGAGCGTGTCCGCAGCGCGACAAGTGAACAGTGAAAACTGAATAAAATCGTGCTACTAGGTTGTAGCTAAAAGGGGAACCAGCACCCGGAAGATACTTCCACCCGTACCCGGAACAAACTTTACCCTGATTTCGTCACTCACTTCAGTTCGTATAACGCCGCCTCAATAGCTTTCCGTGTAACACTTCTCATTTCTAATGACGTCTTCAAAGACTTGAAATTTACGCAGTTCAGTTGGTGTGCGTGTCTTAAAAAGAAAGGAAGAGCATAAACCTAAGCATGATGGATTCAGTTGTCAGGCGCTTCGGTCCTTTTTGCGTGTGACGGCAGAAGTCGACCAGAATCTCCCGCCGAGATAAGTGGAATAGTCTAATAGCCGTTCGTATTCCACGGTTGGTTGAGTACTTGAAGGAGAGGATACGGTATCAGTACGGTGAACGCGAGGTGTCAGTGTTCAGTGGCCTTTCGACCAGCGATGCATACACTAGCCGAGTAAAACGTTTCCCACTGTTGCTACGTCACAACTACGTCAAGGTTGATTTCCATCATTTGCTGGTGTTCTCAAATGAACTGTTGATAATGGACCACTGCGTTCTGAGGGTGATGATTTATTTCATAGAAAGTAGAGATGTAGACCGGCTGAGTGAAATGATACATGATAGTGTTTTCGATCGACAAAAAGCCGTAGGAAGTTTAAGTTCACCAGGCACAAAACCGGAGGTCCGTCCACTAGCTAGGACAGTTTTTTTTTACCTCCCTCTCTCTCTGCGCGCGCGCTCGTGTGTGTGTGTGTGTGTGTGTGTGTGTGTGTGTGTGTGTGTGTGTGTGTGTGTGTGTGTCAGTGTGTGTGTGTGTGTGTGTGTGTGTGTGTCAGTGTGTGTGTGTGTGTCAGTGTGTGTGTGTGTGTGTGTCAGTGTGTGTGTGTGTGTGTGTGTGTGTGTGTGTGTGTGTGTGTGTGTGTCAGTGTGTGTCAGTGTGTGTGTGTGTGTGTGTGTGTGTGTGTGTGTACACATGTGAACATGATGCAAGAATGTAGCTTCAAAGCGTCTAAAGCGTTGATGACAACAAAACGAAACGAAACGACAGTCAACGAAAGAGTAAACGGCAGTACATGTATATACCTACGGAATAAAGTAATCTACTATCATTTATATCTAAATATCTCAAAATCGGTAATAGAAAAATATTGTTTGAAGCAAAAATTAAAGTGCATTCCATTCTGAATATAATGCAAGAAACCGGAATATTCTCGGTTTCTTGGTTTACTAACAGTCCGCCTGCAAAGACGCGTGGTGTCATTTCGAAGTTTGCAAGAGTGTCAGTGTGTGTTATATAATGGTGTTGGAATGAAATCTGCTGCGGACATTAAACACTAATAACCAGTCTAAATCAAGCTGATCAGTGAAATGCGGAACTTACACATGATGCCACCTGCGTTTCGTAAGACCAACCAACTCAGCAGGCCTACATACTCGCCATTAGCGTAGTTATCACGTGGTTACTACTCCAACGTTCCCCGAAGGCGAAGCAAACTATAAACTCGTGTACTGACGTATTTCAGGGACAATGTGGTACATGTATCACTGACGTGCACTCACACACAGTGCCTCAGTTGGTAACAGAAGTAACCTGATTTCCAAAAAGGGATTCAGTTTTTTTTTAAAGCACTGTAATAACAACAACAACAACAATACTGCGCATTTATGTTAGCAGACAAAATCTGCATATTTCAGTTAGCAGGATCTTTTAATATTTCATCCTAAACTACTACACCTACTGCTACTACGTGTACTTCCGAAATAGTGTAGGCTATCGTAGAAACTGCCTATGAACTGTTACAACTGTATGAAGAACAGATACTGGATATTTTTTCCTTTTATGAAATGGCGATAACTCAGTGATCAGTAGGCGACATGTCCGCGTGCTCCAGTGAGGTTGTACAAGCGCCGAACATGTTTGACCCTCGGGCGACGGGAAAAGTCAATCAGTCAATCAGCGGCAATGAAACTGAAGCCATGACACGTACAGATTTCCCTTGGCTTTAATGCGGTTTAAATTTGAACCTGAAGTATCTGCTGACACATCTTAGAATGATAGCTTCCCCGCTCCCCCCCCCCCCCCCAGTCCTCTCTCTCTCTCTTTCCCTTGGCTGCAAGGAAAATTCCCCACTTTATTCGTCTCCCCCTGGGTTTTGTATTTACATGTAGCTGGTAGTTTGTTTTGCACGATTCAGTCCAGCATCTAAAAATACAACTTTCCTCAGTCGGTGTGGTTGTGTACTTGTGTTGCTGTAGGGATTTGTATGATCTCTCACTGTATGAAAAAACAAAACAAAAACAACAACTCAAAAACAGAATTAAAAAAAAACCCAAAAAACAACAGCAACAACAAACAGAAAACGTGGTTGGAGGGGGCATGGGTGGAGGTGGATGGTGGGGGGGAGGGGGGGCAGATGAGAACAAAAAATATTTACTGCTGATTCAGCGGAAGTAGAACACTTCCAAAGGCATTCAATCAAATTTTGTGTGTGTGGGGGGGGGGGGGGGGAGGCAAGTGGGATGGAGAAAAAAAAACGAGAAAGACCGGTACTACCTACTCCTAGGGGAGGCAGAGGGGGGAGGAGGGGTGGGGGAGAGGGTTTGGAGGGGGATCGTGATGATTGAGGTGTGAATGATGAACACCTATTTTAGGAAGAGATACTGTGACTTTCTGCGGTGGTCCCGTTAACTGGTCCGCTACCAAGCACGTCAACACGCGAAGGCCAAACCGCAGCGCCCATGCAGGTACTTGAAATGCAAGCCGAGTTAGCATTTCTATGTCGGCGGGCGAGAAGCTGCGTATTAGACAGTGATAGATTGCAGTGACCGAAGCTGCTTGTAGGTGCATAATTAGCGGATTGAATGTCATAAACTTGACGTCGTCGTTTTGCCAACACGTAATTTGGAGCAGAGGCGTGAAGAGGTCCTAACACACACACACACACACACACACACACACACACACAGAGTCACACAAAATCTACCCCAACCCTTTTGAATCAAATGTTTGTGTGCTAGCTTGTTCTTCAGTGACTATATGTACACTGATGTCAGTTTATATTCATGTACGCGTGGGTCGTGAGTTCGAGTCCCAGCTCGGATCAAATATTTGTGCTGGCCTTTTTCTCGTTGCCCTGTCTTTGATATCACCCATATATACGTGGTGGAAAAGGGCGCTAAACACCCAAACACCCACCCCACCCTCTCATGTACGTGTATTCCGTCATTATTAAGCAGACTGCACTTTCGATGGTTGTGACCATAAGTACAAAAGCGAATTCAATGAACTTTTGATATGACACCACTGGGATACTATTATTGCGGGTGCACTGTTCTTTGAGAGAAAAAAAACAAAAAACAACAACGTTCGCTACTCACAACGCAGCAACTAAGGATGTCCCTCCCCCAAAAGGGGCTCCCTTGGATGTCATATTTCATAGTTACCTGCACATGCGGTGACAAGGCCGGAACTTCACAACACCAAAGAAGCGTTTTCTGAGTAAACTGTTCAATGTTCGTGAATGTTTTCCGCGATACATGTCACCTGCAGTGACCCGCCAAGTGCACAAGCATCAAATACAGCCGGTTACAGGGTTCTTTGAATCAACGGCCGAACTAATGGCTGCAATTATCCAGGAAGCATCAGTTGTCAGTTTGTGACAAACAACGCGCTTTTGTACTCGCAAAATAGTATTTTAAAACCTCCCTACCCCCCTTCCCCCACCACCCCGCCAACCCCCCACCCCACCCCACCCAGCCAACCCCCCCCCCCCACCCCGCCAACCCCCCCCCCCTCCTCCCACACACACACACACACACACACACTCACACGTACACACACAAACAGGTGTTGTAATTTGCACATAACGAAACTGAATCGGCCTTGAGAAATACCACCGTCAGGTAATTTTTCCACCGGTGTTTTTATATTTTGGTATTCTGTGGTGTTTACCGGTCGATCACTGACAGGGGTGTGCTTTTGTAGCCTCGGGACTTTTGGAACGGTGCCACGTTCCGTGAAAAGCCCCGCAAGCAGATTGCGGGAGGCGACAGCACACAGAGATCATGTTTCAGTTGCAGTCTTATAGCCACCGTCTTGCACTCTATTGCACTTCCCGCCGCCCACCCGAAATAGGCCCACTGCACAACAGAAGTGACGAGGAGAACATTCATGCTGCTTTACGAAACCTTTAATTTATATCGATCCCGGCTCGTGACTGGTGGGCTTCTTAGCCATGGCGTGTGTTATTGGTTTAGTCTACAGTTGGTTTAGGAGCGCATGTCTATCGTAATCTGGAATTAAAAAACAAACAAAAAACAAAACAAAACATAAAACGGCACAAGTGCGCTTAGGCCCTTTTTTCCGGATGGCGCTAGATGTATAAAGTTAGTTAGTTATTTAGGGCTCTACGCCGCGCAAGCTACAAAGACTATTTCGCGGCAAGGTCCCTTTCTGCCAGGTCATGAAAAATAAGAGGGCACACGATAAAACAGGATGTGCTGATTTATATTTAAAAAAATCTACTGGGTTTCAATGAGACGATTCTTTCAAGGCTTACAAATTGAACGGACGGAGGTCAATAAAAGGTTATAAATTTGAACTGTATTTTATAAAACAGGCTAAGCGATAGATGTGTAAAGGGGGCACGAGTTAAAATAGCCATATTCGCATTGAATAGAGGGGGAGGGGGGGGGGGTGCCACTTACGAACCTGTAAAGGCTGATTTAAGAATGTATCCTTCAGTATTGATAATGCTGATTAAAATGATAATAGTGTGTGTGTGTGTGTGTGTGTGTGTGTGTGTGTGTGTGTGTGTGTGTGTGTGTGTGTGTGTGCTTACTAAGTTTCTGTAGTTTAGCAACGGCAGGGTTGTGAACTGGCCGATGGCCAAAATCTTCTACCGTTGAAAAATAAAGGTTTGCCATTGTCATTGTCACTGCCATTCCTGAAAGAGGTAATGCTCCATTTGGGAATGAAAGCCGTTTTCCTAACTTTGAGGCATCTACCGTTTGAGAAATACGGCTTTCTTTGAATGCACGATGCTTTTCTTGTACGATCGCTGGTTTCGAATTTAGACCAGCCCAGTCAGTCGCTTCGCTTTTAAAATAGCCTTTGGGCAATATTACCAGGCTTCATATTGGGCAGTTGTGTTATACAGTGTATATTGATATAAACTACTGTTTTGAAGCAAGGAGTTAAACGCATTCGAAAAAAGCGTCTACAATATCGCTGTATGCCCCATGCACAGGTTCATCGAGGCTTTAACTGACTAGTTTAATAGCGTAACTGGAAGTCTGATCTTGAGCACCTCGCTAACGGTATCTGTCGTGCACCTTAAACAACTTTTTAACCTTTTAAACACGCACTACCACCACAACCACCACCACTTCCCTCATTTCCAGTCCTGGCCTAAAGCCATACGCGATATATGATCAATACTCAAGTACCCTAAAGGGGGGGGGGGGGTAATTCAAGGGGGAGGGGGTAGGGTATCTCGCTAAACACACTTGTGTAAAACTCAGAAACACAGGCATTTGATAGTTATTGCATTTAGAAAAGATTAATCGGGGTAGAACGATAGACACTTTCTCATCCACCGAGCCCGTTTCGGCGAACCGTTGTATGGGAACTGAAAACGTCACCAGATTCTAAAATTCTACAAGGCCTTCATTTTTCGAGAAATCGTTGTCGAGTGAATAGCCATTTTCAACAACTATTACTACTATTACTAGAGACTTTAAGCGTTGCGCTGAGTCTAAGATCGGACATTGTGATATGAGCTCCCACCATCGGTTTTCGTCTTGTTCGTAGTTGTTGTATTTTTACATCGAGCGCCTGTGAGGGAGGAAGTTTTAATACTGTCCCCAGTCGGCAGACAGCTCTTATCACAGCAAATGACATCTATCAAAGCGATAAGGGTTTGCAGCGGTGAAAAACCCGTGTGCATGTATACGAGTGTTTATTTAGGCGCCTCTCGTCGTGCACTTCTTGTGCAAGTCTTTGTGCAAGTATTTGTGCATGACAGAAGAGAAACACTTATACTTATAGTCAGTAGTCACGCTGAAGCGGCCGCTGCCGTATAGATCTGGATAGCCCGCCGAAAGTTTCGGCGATCTGGATCTAGATCTGATCGCCTGAACTCTACGGCAGTGAGCATTTCAGTTTGAGTAACACCGCCACTCATGCCGGCCACCGGTTGTCAGAAACGTTGTTGCGTTGTTCTAGGCCTGTTCATACCGTGCATGTTCAGACAATCAAAGAACATGTCTGAACAAATGAGTCGACTGTTTACTACTTCTTGAGTTTCCTGAGAACTGCTGTCTAGAAGCTTCCATCTATTCTCAGTGTATGCATGTCGCAATACATGATACACGGAGGTCAGAACGTGCTGACCGGAGAGCGGGTTGTATGTGGAGATGAGCTGTGAATAATTATAGAGGTCTGGAAAAACCAGGACACGTCTAAGAATTTTTTTTCACATCGAGCTTTTGGGTGCCGGAAACGAAAATGAAACAGCCGGAAACCGTTTTGATAGCAGAATATTGTATTGATCGCCGATATTGTTTGTGTGTGTGTGTGTGTGTGTGTGTGTGTGTTGTGTGTGTGTGTGTGTGTGTGTGTGTCTCTCTTTTCTCAGTCCGGCTGTGTGTGTGTGTGTGCTCAGTCTCCGTTTTTCGCAACCGGCAACGGTGGCGTTGATTGTGTAAAAGTGACTGAACAGTATCTAATGCAACTCTTTCTCAAAATCCTTCAAATCCCGTCTTTCCTTGCCTGCAAAGGTATTGACCATATAACAGTGAACAGTGATTTATGCGGCAACTTTTGCAAATATTTCAAACCCGAGTTTTCCTTCTAGCAACGTCCGCAAAGAAACTTTTATAATGCAAGAGGCAAACAGCCCAATTAAGTTTTCCCACCGAAACTACCCGGCCCCCGGTTGCAACCTTGTTAGGTGAAAATACAGGGCACGTGTCTCACACAGCCACCACGCAATATCGCTTGATATACAACGGCAGTTGGCGAATCGTTTGCCTTGACTGACAAACACATTTTGACGTAGCGCAGCCGAGCGGCGATATCCGCCGCGTGTTTCAGGTGTCTAATAAAGTTTCCTCATGTCTTTTTATATTACTTTGGTTTGCCGTGAAAAGTGGATATGCAATTTACAAACACACCCACACCGTGCGTACAATGTCAGTCGAACAGAGCATATATATTTATTACGGCGTCTGGTCAATAGTTTTCCGCGTGACTGAAAATGTTGGTATTCAGTAGTGCCACGTGCGTTTTATTGCCGTTACATAAACCAGAGACATAGATAGGATTTACTATTTTTATGTGCATGGAACTTTGTCATCCAGTTCTATTGTAGTTTCAGGTGTTTTGGTACACGTGCGTCTCCACATGGTTTAACTTAGGGTTAAAATTACATGTGTACAGAGAGAGAGAGAGAGAGAGAGGGGGGGGGGGGGGGGTCGGCAATCAGTCGAAGTCACTACTCGAGCTCTGACTGGCAAACCTAAACATCAGTGTACTACAGTAGTTCGGCTGTCCCGGTTCCTCTCTGAACGGGAAAAGGAAGAGGGGAGGGGGGGGGGGAACCAGCCACAAGGAGCCGGAGGCTTTGGCGTCCTTGACTAAACTATCGCCACCTGTACTGTGACATTCTTCTGCGACTGCTTTTTAGCAGGGGCACCGTCAAGCACCGCATGTTTTCTTTTTGTTTTGTTTTTCTCATCAAAATGGCGTTGTACTTTTTCGTAGAAAGTCACAGCCAGCAGGTCTGCCCGCGTGTGTTACAGTTTAGCTAGACCCTAGATGTTACACTCGGCTGATCCGTAGAAACAGTCCTGTTACACGTCTCCTGCTTCGCGGTGTGGCTTGGTGAATGGCATAACTTGACGGCTCATAATCATCTTCGTGTGGGCCTGAGGGGAAAACGAGACCTCTCTAACAACCCCTACTTATCCCCCCCCCCCCTTCCCTTCCCTTCCCTTCCCACTCTCGCTACTGCATGACCACAAGGAGTGGCACGGTCAGCGCAGTTAGGGACGGTTCAAAATATCCCCTGTGTCTCTTCTCCTCCCCGCTCCCCCCTCCCCCCTCCTCCGCCCAACCCCAGCCGTACCCTCACCGCGCCCCCTCCAGGTGACCGTAAGGAGTGATGGGGAAAGCTAGGCACGATTGACAGTGGACACAACTGTGTCCAGGCTTTTGAGTTTCTGTCACATATCTCCGATACATTTCATGAATCCGTTCTTGAGCAGATCTCCAGTTTCTTTCATTCTGTCAAGGGCGCATATTTCTAGTTTGGAGAAGCACAGGGCTTACTAGTATTCCACTCTGATCACATCTCATGAAATCACTAACGAAATAAAACAAAAGACGAAACTGTAAAGTATAACGTGAATGTGGTGTAGACGAAATATTAGTATGTGTTCCGCAAGCCCATGGGAAACGTCGGGTCCCCTGAACTGTGTAGGTCAGGTCTATGCGCCTTTCAGTCTGATGAAACAACACGTTTCTCTGTCCCCTGCCCCAGGTAACAGTTTCTACAGTGTCCCACCACTCGGCCTGTCTGTCTTTATTTTATTCTATTTGTTATATTTTTTTCCAACGGTTTGCAGTGTCGCCCGGCCTAAACCCACGCATTCTGTGCAGACCGTCTATTTGTTCTCCCTTGTTCTCAACATTCCTTACCGATGCTCGAACCTCAAACAACTTGAATTCAACTGACAGTCCACATATCAACACGACCCATCAGTTGCACAGGGGTTAGTGAATATGGCGGCGGGTTTCCTGTGCTATTACAATTCAAACGTTTCAGTTGGCGACCGTGTTGCTCTCAGGTGAAGCCACATGTTCAAAAATAATTCTGAACATGCACACGTGTATACATTGTGGTAGCATGTTCAGACTTTTTTTTTCTGGTGGTTACACGGCCCCCTTTCTTTCTCTGGCACACAGACAAACTGTACCGAAATCCAGTAATCATTAGCCCCGAGTGTTTCCATTTTCAAATGTGAGTGGCACCGGAAACACTCAAGTTGGATTCCCGGATGATGTGTGTGAAAGAAAGATGCCATCTACTTTATCCACCACTGAGAAAACGACTTTCACCATCCTCTTACTGTGATGAACAGGCGTCAGTCACGCTTGCGTATATTTCAAACATATATTTATATAGAGTTAGATTTTTTTTTTTTAATCGTCAAAACGTTTGAATCGAATTAGCAGCAGAAACAAACAAACAAACAAACAAACAAACAAACAACAACACACCAAAAACAGCCGCTCCGTTGACTCACCCCCGTGAGTTCAAGTATAGGCATGCAAAAACAGGCCATGAGATTCCATTGCAACAATCATGGCAGACTAGACGACACGTTGAAACGCATTTTGTATGAGTGCGTGATCGTTTGTCGGAATGAAGTGTTTGCAGAAAGCCGTTTCTCGCTAGGCTCAAATCAACAGTTTTACTCGTAGCACGAGCGTGTCAGTATGCCTTACATTTCACCCGCAAATGGAAAAAAGAAAAAAAAAGAAAAGAAAAAAAAAAACAAAAACATCGAGGCTATTTGTTCAAGCCGAACCTTACACGGATCTGAACCGGATATCACGTCATACGTGTTTCAGCCCATAGTTTCAACACACACACACACACACACACACACACACACACACACACACACACACACACACAATGCCTCGTTTCAGGTACTAGGTATGTGACTCAGTCCTTTATTTGGCTGCATAGGATCACAAAGTAGATTAAGTTCCTGTCATTAAAGTCTATTCTTTCAGGATGCATTGGGTTGGGATATCTACACTCTCTCTCAGTCTCTCTCTCTCGGCTCCCTCTTTCTCTCTGGCGCGCAGACGTGTGTGTGTGTGTGTGTGTGTGTGTGTGTGTGTGTGTGTGTGTGTGAAGCTATAGACTGAAACGAACGTATGACGTGATATCCGGTTCAGATCTTTGTAAAGTTATCCGGCGGTGGCCCAAAACAACATCATCAACGTCAACTGTCAGTAGGGAACATGATTTTAGATGTCCGGTGTCGCAGAATATTTCGGAACCAGGATAAATCGGAACCGGTTCCCAAAAATCCTAGGATATTTCGGAACCATTCCCATTTATCCCGCACCTGGCAGACAAAATTCATGTGGGCTAATGACCTTCTAGACGGTTCCGAAATATGCTGGTGGTTTTCAAATATCCTGTCACTAGAGTCAGGATAAATCGGAATGGTTCCGAAACATCCTGCCACCGTGACCAGGGCCAGGATAAAACGGAATGGTTCCCATTCGTCCCGGTTCCGAAATTATTATCCTGTGACACCGGCTTAACTAGGTGTCCACCTGGGCAGGTTTGACTCTCACTGTAACGATAGTCGATGACGGACAACAACGACGATGAGACAATTAAACAAACAACAACAACAAGAATATAAATAGCTGAGCTGACCCTTCGCGCCACTGACGTGATTGTAATGTGTTTATGTCCATGTGTGTGAGAGAATGCGTGTGATTCATGTGAGCGTGCGTGTTGGGTTCAGTTCGCGGCGCTTTGCCGGGCCGATTCGTGAAATTGGGTAAACCGCCTATACTGACAATACTCATTATTATTATTAATATTATTATAAGACAATTTGCTCTTCAGTCCAAGGAATCGTCATTCGAAAGTGGATTAGCATACACAGTTTAACCATCTGAGTCTGAGTTCACCAGACGCTCCCTGGCACCTGAACACTGACACTTTATTCGAGAAGGCGGTGTGTTGTGTAGGTATCAAATAATTCTTGTAGGTATCACTTTCAAAACATAGACGAGACGTATGGCATCTGGCCAAAAAAATGAAATGAAATGCCAACCACCCGTGGGTAGGTCAGGAAGGCCACGACGGAATGGTGACTGAGAAACACAACCAGGAAGTTTAACCTCAATAAAACGTTTGTTGCTTTACTGACAGGGTCGTTTTAAGGGTTGGTGGCTGGGAGGGATAGGGTGAGGGGGGGGCGGGGGGAGGGGGAGGGGGCACTGGATTAGGGACAAGGCCCGGAAGGGGTCCGGTGGTTGGGGTGTGGAGGAAGCCCCCCCCCCCCCTCTACTATGCCAGATGGGCAGCAATAGAATGTCACCGATTAGGCAAACGTCGTGTTCTCGCCATATTGCACCGGCATAACTTGCGCCGGGGTCCGCGGCGTTTCTCTGTGCACCTCACTTAGGCCTTTCATCAAAGTGCGTACACTTTCTGCTTCAAGGCCTTCTGTTATCTTCAGTAGCCTGTCGCCTTTCATAGCATGCACACCGCTACTTTCCGGCGGTCTATGCCGATTACGCCGGACAAACTTACAAGAACTATAATTGACTGGGGAGACGTGACAGCTTCCCTGCCCCCCCCCCCCCCCCATTAAGGGGAAAACGAAAAAAAAACACAAAACAACAACAACAACAAAAGAACTGACAACTTACAACACTGAACAAACTAAACAGAAAACAACACACAAACTGAAACGAATAAACGAAACCCAGAACCGTCTGAAAACACAGAAACAAACAAAAGAAGAAGAACATCACCACTGCCCCCCTCCCCCCCCCCTCCACCCCGGAAAAATAAAGCCAAAAAATAACCCGGCCAAACACAAAACACGACACTCGCAGTAAAATATATGTCTAGAAAGGCACACACTGTCATATTTATTTGGGTAAAAGCAAATCCGCAGGCTGACATTGAAACGGCATGTGTAACTGACCGGTCACTCAGTTTCGACTGAACAGATACCGTGACTGCTGGAATCGCCCAGCAAATAAGCCATCGCGCATCACAGAGTCACGTACCTATGCGCCATGGGGGCTATCACTGATAAGAGTGGTTTGCTGAATTGCTGTTGCTTTTTTGCAGGAGAACAAATGGCGAGATGTGTGGACCGTACTGAGAGACAACGTGCTGTTTTTCTTCTCTTCACAGAACACGTGTCTTGAGACGGTAAGCCTAGTACAAGCACTGAGGTTGTAGAGTTTACATTTTATCTGTAGATATAACCTGATAAACGCAAAGTCAATTAAAATGAATCAGTCACGGCCGCGGGTCAGGCGACTGAGTTAGATCTCTTCTTACAGCGGCGCGTCTACGGTCTAGTCAGGCGACAAAGGCAGTTGGTTACTGGTACATTTTTAGTTCTGTACTGTTTTGTCTTTTACAGCACATAGGGACGTTACACCTTGCCCCAGACTCCAGCATCCACATCAGAGATGGTGATGTTAAAACTGGATTCAAATTTGACCTACACACTGCTAAGAGGAAGAACAAATTCAAGGTAAAGTTTTAAAATGTTTATAGTTTGTATGGTGACCAGCTAGCGGGGAGTCATAACATTGCTGACATAGATTAATAATAATAATAATAATGAATAGTACTTGTTTAGCGCTTAATCTCACATGAAAGCAACTCATAGCTACACACACACACACACACACACACACACACACACACACATATGCACTGACACACACACACACACACACACACACACACACACACACACACACACACACACACACACTGACATGCACAACCCGGCCTGATGCAGATGAACAGTTGCAGTCAAAGGCACTGAAACAATGGCAGACTACTCATAACTGTAAAAGGCCTGACAGAAGAGATGGGTTTTCAGGTTCAATTTGAACTGGGACAGTGTGGGAAGGTCACAAATTTCGACCGGCAGCGAGTTCCAAACATTTGGGGTGAGGAAGCTGAAGGAGAAATCATTTCATTTAGTTTGTCTCTTCCACAGGCAAAGACATTGTATGACAGAGAAGCATGGAGGGTCTACATAGAAGGGTTGACCACGGTAAGTTGTTTTACTCCACGCCACACTAAACATATAGCGAGGGTGGAGAGAGCAGGGGTAATATGATTCTGATATGTTTTTACTTTTTATGAGTGTAACAAGTGTTGCTGGTATGTTTGTGTAAGTGTAACAAGTGTTGCTGGTATGTTTGTGTAGGTGTAACAAGTGTTGCTGGTATGTTTGTGTAGTGTAACAAGTGTTGCTGGTATGTTTGTGTCAGTGTAACAAGTGTTGCTGGTATGTTTGTGTCAGTGTAACAAGTGTTGCTGGTATGTTTGTGTCAGTGTAACAAGCGTTGCTGGTATGTTTGTGTCAGTGTAACAAGCGTTGCTGGTATGTTTGTGTAAGTGTAACAAGTGTTGCTGTGTGTTTGTGTAAGTGTAACAAGTGTTGCTGGTGTGTTTGTGTAAGTGTAACAAGTGTTGCTGGTATGTTTGTGTAAGTGTAACAAGTGTTGCTGGTGTGTTTGTGTAAGTGTAACAAGTGTTGCTGGTATGTTTGTGTAAGTGTAACAAGTGTTGCTGGTATGTTTGTGTAAGTGTAACAAGTGTTGCTGGTATGTTTGTGTAAGTGTAACAAGTGTTGCTGGTATGTTTGTGTAAGTGTAACAAGTGTTGCATTGTTCTGTATTTATGCAATGTACTGTGGTGTCCCTTTTCATGGGTGCGTGGTGCAAGCAGTTCAGGAATTTTCTTGGGCAATCTGACACTGTCATATTAGCAGCTCTGAGTCCATGTACCCCCACCCCCCAACCACCACCACCACCACCACCAGCCATTGTTTTCCTCTTCTTTTGTCACACTTGTTGGCTTTCTGATTTTAGAACAGTAGGTCATTTTCTTCATCATTCCCAGTCACTCCATGTTTCCATTATTTATACAGGGCAAGGTGCCGGAATCCATCATCCTGAGCCCAAGGGAGCTCAGCGAAATCCAAGACAAGTTGGTCAGAGCCAAACGCTCTACTGCCACGTCTGCGCCCCCACACCCGGTCTCACCTCCCCCACAGTATGGGTCCCCTCCAGGTGGCACCACAACACCATTCTCCAACCAGATGCGTCGGGGCTCGATACCATCTGTCGACAGAGCCAGCAGCGCCAGTGGGGGATTCGAACCTCCTCGGGATCACCTGTCAGCCTTTTCTGACTCGAGTGGATCAGGGGGATCATTATCCAGACTTGACCCTGGAGGCCCTTTTATGGTGAAATTCTTCTCCTTTTTCTTTTAGAAAGACTAGACAGTGTCTGTAATTATGTTTCACAGCTCACATTCAGTGTCGTGGTATTGGTACATGTATATAAATTTTGAAATTTGGTATATAATAATGATAATAATAGAATATTTATATAGCACCTAACCTTATCTAAGCTCTATAGGTGCTTTACATAAAATACATAGTTATTCATATTAAGACACAAAAACACAAAAGACAGATAAAACAAACACAAGACAGGTAAAACTGACAAAACAGATAAAAACTAATAAAAACTCATATCTACACATACACACACACACACACATTCCCTGCGCACACATGCACTCACACCAGCAGAACGACATATCAGGTTTTTAGTTTTTGTCCCAGTACCACAATTCAGGCTGCTTCCCAGGGTGAAAGCACATAAACTTCTTACGTACCACGCACAAGTATTCCGCGTTTTTGACTCTTTCTGTTTTGCAAAAAATCAGGCAAGATTAACAGTTCCGTGACAGCATTTATTGCAGTAACATGAGTATAATCAAAGTGCAACACTCCCACTAAGCCAAATTTAAATCCATGTGGATAAAATCAATTATGATTTTTTTTTTTTTTTTTTTTAAAGTGAGGCCACTGCTGCACAACCCCGAACTTACTTGGTAGGAATTGAGTTAGTGTTTGTTCAGCAACACTCTCCCCCCCCCCCCCCCCCCCCCCCCCCCCCCCCCCCCCCCCCCCCCCCCCCCCCCCCCCCCCCCCCCCCCCCCCCCCCCCCCCCCCCCCCCCCCCCCCCCCCCCCCCCCCCCCCCCCCCCCCCCCCCCCCCCCCCCCCCCCCCCCCCCCCCCCCCCCCCCCCCCCCCCCCCCCCCCCCCCCCCCCCCCCCCCCCCCCCCCCCCCCCCCCCCCCCCCCCCCCCCCCCCCCCCCCCCCCCCCCCCCCCCCCCCCCCCCCCCCCCCCCCCCCCCCCCCCCCCCCCCCCCCCCCCCCCCCCCCCCCCCCCCCTACCTTTCCATGCATGCATTCCGTGGAATTTTTCCTGACTGTGACAGATGTCCAGGGATCGATTTTCTCGCGTGCCGTGCGACTATGTCTCATATTTTGATAAAATGTTGCATAGAAATTTCGCAAAATGCGTCATATGTCGCACGAACATGACATCACAAGCGCACTTGACAACGCGAAGCAGAGATGCGCTGTCCGTGTCAGTCATAGAGTCTGTTACACTAATCTAATATTAGTGATGAGGCTTACTTATCCCGCTGGCCGCGCGCGCTGCCAGGAACTCTCGCTCGAAAGAGTTGCAAAAAATATTGGCGCGTTATTAGTTTTCTCAGTTCTGCGATCGAGAGGTCCTTTTCCGTTCAGAACCTGAACGTCACTGCATCTAGGAACAGGCTCTCGGCACAGACATGTGACAGAGTGATGCGGGTGAACTTGATTGTCTCATAGAAAATGAAAATGTCTCATAAAAATGACTGGTCAAGGAGACAATGTCTCATTGGCAGATTTGAGTAAATCCATCCATGGATGTCCATTCCTAAATTTGACTTTTTACGTCCAGTGTTTCTGTTTGGATGTGTGTGGTTGGTAATTCTGCCTTGTTTTGTAATCTTCTTCACACAGCACCACAAATTCTTTCCTGCTGGTCACCCTGGAGACAGCAGAGAGCATCCTCCGTGAGTCAACAATAAATTTCTAAAGACTTTGTTTTCGATGAGATACTGCATTTCAGTCTATAGGACATTGCTTGGGGGAGGGGATGTGAGTGTGTACATTGAGATTAGTGTATGCAACTTGACGTTGCTTGTGAGATGTATAGTTACTTCAGGCTGCTGGTGTTTGTGATTATTTCTAAAAATATTCTGAATGCTGACATTCTGATAAGTTGAATGAGTGTATCATGTACAATTGGTGTAGATGAAAACGACATTGATTATTTTTGTAGGCTGAATTACCGGTAAATGAATATTAACAACTCAGTCAATCAAGTCATCAAGAAATTTCAGAGTACAGGACTATACGTATGGCTAAGAGGGAGAAGTGTGTTCGCTTCAGTTCAGTTCAGATGCAAAGACACGTCTGGTAAAGAGGAAATTTGTTTCCCATTGGCAGGTGGTTCTTTGAGAACTGTTCTCGAGAGCTGGCTTGCCGTATTCTGAGTGAATGTACTGGTGCTGGGAACACTCTGATGCGAGAAAGTCTCTCAAACAGACCTACAGGCAGCTACGCAATCTCTAAACGCATGGAAAGGTAATTGTACAGTGCAATTTATTTTCCAGGAAATTCATGAACACAGAACGTGTCCCTGTATGTGGGTTGACAATTTTTATGATGTAGACAGCATCTGTCTGTTTCATTTAAATTGTTTGTACATTTGTGGCTTTTCAAACTTAATTCAGGTGTTACCAGTGTAAAATTTAACTTGGACACCTTGTCAAGTTTTCAGAATGGTTGCTGCTCAGTTTTTGTTTTTATACAGTTGTATCTTTTCTAGGATTTCGGTCCTTAAGTGCTGTCTGTTTCAGCATGACTGTGTCCTATCTTTTGCAGAATTTGTCTTTCTAACATTGCTTAGGATGCATGCATTTCTGTGGAAGTGGCATACATGGAAATATACTCGAATCCAATGCCAATTAATTTAAATTGAGATTTCTGTTTATGTCCCAGGACTGGTGAGATCACACACTACGAGGTGATCCGTGTTGCAGAGGGCTACAAGATCAATGTTCAGAATCCGGTATAGAAACTTTTCTTATGTCTGTTCAAACTGAAGTTTAAAAAAATAAGAATAAGTGCTGCAAGCACACTCTCTTCCTGTCTGCAACGCTGATATAAGATAAGAAACGAACTCAACGCAGATTTTACTTTTGCCAGTTTTAAAGGCCGATGTTACAATATGTAATAAGACACAAACTCAATGTAGACTTTGCTTTGGCCAGTTTTAAAGGCCGATGTTACAATATGAAATAAGACACAAACTCAATGTAGACTTTGCTTTGGCCAGTTTTAAAGGCCGATGTTACAATATGAAATAAGACACAAACTCAATGTAAACTTTGCTTTGGCCAGTTTTAAAGGTTGATGTTACGATATTAGATAAGACACAAACTCAATGTAGACTTTGCTTTGGCCAGTTTTAAAGGCAGATTCTCCGACCTTTCTAGGCTCACAAATTGTTTGGAGCAGCTTTTATGGTGTCTGGCATCATACCACTTAGACTCATGTACTGTCACATCCCAGTGTTCCTTATTACCCACATATGTGCGTTGTTTATACACAGAGATTTCAGAATCGGACACAGACATTTTGGGGCTGTATGTCATTGTGAAACAACACACCTCAGACGGTCGCTGGAATTGGAAACAACAGAGAATTTGTGCCCTAGTGCTGGGTTGTCCAATTCCTAAAGCGCATGTTGTCTTGTAAACAGTGAACCAAGATTTTTGTACTTCGGTCTGACTGTTTGATTTTACAAAATGACCGTCTGAATTTGACAGTTTTGAAAGCTGTAAGGAACACTGCATCCTCCTGAAGCCAGCACAAACAGAAGCGTAATGTTGCAAGCCTAAAAACATAACATCTGCCACATCTGACTAGAACTTTAGACCATTGCAGTTCTCGTTTGCATGACCAAGAGATGTCAGCTTATTGCATTCAGAGCTCTTCTTATCATTAGGATAGAGAATTTCGAGGGTCGTGTACAAGCATACCTACCAGTGCAACTGTTCCCAAACCAAAAGCTGTGGTGTGAAGCCTTTTTTTTTTGTTTTGTTCCGCTAGTGACAAACGTCTCAAAATTCCGAGGCGTAACATGAAAACTGCCGCACAGCATTCGTTCAGCTTCTTGGCCCCAACTGTCTGGGACTCCTTGCCAGTCGAACTCCGCTTTCAGCATTCACTGCATGCCCATGTTTAAATCCCATCTGAAGACTTTTCTTTAATGTCAAGCTTTTGTTGTTTAACTCTTGCTGAGTCTGCTTATGTGTACGTTTAGTCATCTGATGTCGCTGCACCTGCCAAATTGGATGTTAGAGTGTGTGAAAATTGTGTGTGTGTGTGTGTGTGTGTGTGTGTGTGTGTGTGTGTGTGTGTGTGTGTGTGCCTTAAGCGCAGTGAGTCCTTTGCATTTGGAGAGCAGCCCTCTATAAAAACTATGTATTATTATTATTTACGCGTTATCATTGTTTTCTTGTTGTGTTAGCACCAACCGATGAAGACTTTGTCAGATGTCATGGAGTTCTTCAAGCAGTTGTCAGGGCCGACGACAACACACCTGATGAAAACCAACAACATGAAAGAGCTGGGGGTGGAGTATGCAGCGTACACAAAACGAATTCAACAAGGTGGGCTGTAGCAACAGTTCCAGTTCATTGTTCGTTTGTTCTTGAACCACATGCAAGAGTTGGGTAGAATTTGAGGACTGTGTTAGTGTGTAGCTGTGCTTTTGGGGTTTCACTTGTCAAGAAGTGAAGGTAGCTTCATGAAAAAACTGTAAAAGCTCTTCGAGGGGTAATTGTGGTAAGATTTTGTGCTTGCAGAATGGCGTTGCTGATAATTTGTTGTGTTTTGACCCAGTCGTTTGGTTTTATGTTTATTTTCCATTTCAGTGTCTTACGATGAAGAGAGCGGAGAAGGAGATGATTTGTGTAAGTCTGTCTGGGTTTCAATACATGTGTTGATACATGTTAATGGGGTGGATTCAGTCGGCAATTACCCTCCTTTAATGATAATAAAAACGTAGGTTAATAAAGCACCTAACCTCTGAAGAGCTGTAGACACTGAACAAAATAAAAAGCAAATACAAAATAACTAAATACAATAGAAAACAAAGAACAAAATAGACGCTCATATGGATACAACTACAACCACACACAAGCATGTATACATACTCACATGGGGGGTGGGGGGGGGGTTAAGACCTCAAAAAGGTGATGGTAGAAGTGTAGTCATATTGTTGTGTGACGTGCATTATAACTTTCATGTAAATATTTCTTGGGTTTCTTGTTTGTTTTCCACAAACTGTCTGTTAACTCTTTGACGACGAAGCACAATTTCTAACACGCGATTTCCTATAGGAAATCGCGTGTTAGAAATTGTGCTTCGTCGTCAAAGAGTTAACCTCTGCTGACTTATTTCAGGGGGCCATTTGGTTGTCATGGCGATTGTTTGTATGTTACAGCTCTCAGCTATGACTCGTATGAGATGCCGGTGACCGAGGCTCCACCCCCACCCCCAGTGGCCTCACCTCCCATTGCCCCCCCACCCCCTCCTTTCAGTCCCCCTGCACCTCCAGCACCTCCTGCCCCGTCAAGTCTCAAGTCTTCAGCTGCAACTTGGTCAAGCAAGAAAGGTCAGTTAATGATAATAATAATTGCATTAATATTGGTGCTTTATCCAAAATATTTCGCTCGAAGCGCCGCGAGCTAAACCCAACATGCACGCTCATGTCAGTCACACGCATTCTCTCAGACACTGAACACAGAACAATCACGCGTTGCGAAGGATCAGCTCAGCAATTTCAGTTTTGGAATTTTAAAATTGCAATCATGTTCAAATTTTATGGACTGAACATTTCCCGGGGGGGGGGGGGGGGGGGGGGGGGGGGGGGGGGGGTACCCGCAGAGGACCCCAGACAATCAGCTCGAATGAACGGTGCCACATACGAGAAAGAAAAATTCTTTGTCCTGGGTGGGGGACTCAAACCTGACCTCTCACACTGGTGACAAAGTCTTAGCCACTAGATCAGCAACTGCCCCTGAGTTGAATTGCTGTATGGTTTTATTGTGCACTGTTCACATTTCTGCAGGACGAGGGTGCTCTTTCTTCATTGTAGCCATCTAATATATGTGGGTGAGGGGAAGGTGAGGGTGGGGGGGGGGATTACAGCTAGCTGTGCTGTAGAAAGCGACTAGTGATGATGCCCTGTGATGTAATGTGACAGATGTAAGTGTAAACAGTGGTTGCAACACTTGTGTTTTTATCCTGCAGTTCCGGAGCTGAGTGAAGGTGCCCGTGGAAACCAGACCGTCGGTGCTGGCGGATTCCGGCAATCAGAAAAACGACCACCGGGTGTGAGCATGCTAGAACTCAAGCAACGACTTGATGAACAAAGTATGACATAATATTCTCTTCCTTTTTTTTTTTTTTGGGGGGGGGGGGGGGGGGGGGGGGCTTATTCCTTGTCCGTTGTGAAATGTTTGCTGCAGACCTACAAAGTAAAGCAAAGAATAGTGCTTAGGACAGGAATAATTGTAGAGCGATTCAGAACTGAATTGTTTGCATTTAATTCATTGTTACTGTGAGTTTTTTTAATAGTGGTAAAAAATGTATATCTTTGTATGTTTTGGCCAGCATTGTTGAAATACGAGCTTTCAGAGATACTTGAGAAGTAGTACATATATATATGTATATATATGTATATGTATAAACGCTATATATATGTATATATATATATAGCGTTTATTTTGAGACTGAGATGTTTGTGTTTGGTAATAACTTTAACGTCTTTGGCAAATTAACATGGATAGTGTTACAGATTGTGGCACTCTTTTGCTTTTCAGACGTTAACGCTGACAGTATGTATTTCTGTAGTTCATCAGAGTTTAGCTGACTTTGTATTGTGTATCTCATCTTGATTAGTCCAGCTTGTTCATTTGCCTTAGTATTTAGCCATGTATTTTAGCAGTTTCTCTTGCTCCTAAATTATGGAGGTGCCTTTGGGTGAAAAATAATTATATATTCTTGTTGCATGCAGCTTGAAGATTGATTTAGTGATGTTGACAGAGCACTATAGGCACAATTTAGTTGTTGTAGCTTTAGATACACCGGCCTAGAAAGGGACACACATTCTTATGTCATCAGTGTTCGAACCACTGGACTAGATCTGCTTCCCACTTCAAAGCTTTCTAGTTACTTGTGCACAAAAACTGCATGTTGCAACCACATTGTTAGACGAGAGCTTTGAAAAATAGAAATTATCAAAACAAACTGACAACAACAAAACTCCAGTATGGTGGATATGCTGTGTTCTTCGTTAAATCAGTTCTTGTCAGTCAGTGTCTGCAGAAAATCAGTATTCAGGGCCACGTTTGAGTAGCAATTTCTTTGCTTTCTTCACTAATTTCTGGAGTGGTTTGGTCTGTCATTCACCCACCCGCTGTTCTCAAGTTTGTCTGCGCAATGTACGCGATCCTTACACACCACATAGTGATCAAGATACATTGCACCTGTATTGTGTTCATGTTCTTGGCTCTGTTTCGATCATGTTTTGCTTTCCAAATGTTTCTGGAAAATTGTAGAATTCATAGCAGTAATGTTGCAAGCATGAGGTGATGTAACGTTACCTTGATTTGTCCATCACATCATGGTTTCCCCAGAGATGGTGGTGCTTTAGAATTATGAGGGGATGGTGATGCTAGTTTAGGTCTGGTGACATGGACTTATGACTTGCCTCGTGCATGGCATCGAATGTCTCTCGGTGGCTTATTCTTTGAGCATGGGGTTAGAATTCTAAGTTGCATCTGTTTTTCATTTCTGTGTTTTCCCTCAGATATTCTGCGAAAAGTTTCAGATCCTTGATCCACATTATCGAAGGTCGCAATGTTAAATGAGATGAGATCATGTTATTTATTAAGAGAGTGCCTGATTAACCAGTGTCTTTTTTTGCTAGACACAATATCTGAGTTATTGTTGTGTAGGAATTTTCTAGTTTCATCAGTTCATGATGCAGTCGCGTCAGTGTTAGGTGAAACAAACAAACTGGCAAACTGATAGCCTTTGGTACTTGAGATTGTTACACATAAAATTATGCTTGCCACGAATAGTCATAGTCTGTGCTAGGTGAGAAGTATGGTCTTTTGACCGGCTTGTTTCTTTGCTTTTCTCGCAGATGCCATGCAGAAGTTTGACGACATTCTGAAGGATGCAGATGGTCCGCCTTCAGGGCCCATGGTGCAGAAGGATGTTAAAGTCCTGAAAACCCACCCCAGCCTGCCTTCACTGCCTTCAGGTTAATTACAGTCATTATCACCTTGTTGTCCGTGCTTTGTGTTAATCCTCTTTCCAGCCCCCATTCTTCAACACAACCAGCCCCCCCACCCCACCCCCCTCCTGTTATTGAATATTTATTTTTTTTAAAAATTGTCCATCTCACATGCACCTCCCCCTCCCCAACTCATTTGCTTGTTCATCTAACATTTGGAGGCCTCCCCCCCCCCTCCTTCCACACACACACATGCAAACACACACACACACACACACACACACACACACACACACACACACACACACACACACACACACACACACACACACACACATACATACACACACACACACACACGTCTTTCCTTGAGCCTGTTTCTTTTGTTTTTCTTTTTTTTAATTCTTTTATTCAAAAAAGAAATTCCTTATGTGGTTTACAGCAAGACCTTCAGATGTTCCTCCTCCATTGCCGAAGGTGCCAGCTAACCGCCCCAAACTGGATGCCTCAGGTCATCCCATCTACGTGAACCAGACAGACGCTGGCGTAAAAAGTCCTCGCCCTGGTCAGTTTTAATGCACAATTTTTTTTTTTTTCACATCATGCAACTTTTCTCCTGCAGTACATGGTTTCTTTCGTTCGTATCACTGTATCTGTTGTTTAATTTTCTTTTTTCATGGGGTTACAGGCACTGATGGTTTATGGATTGAGTTGTAGGGTTTTATTTCTGCTCAGTTTTTTTTTTTCTCCTTCTCTTGTGTGTGTTTGTGTGTCCCTTCACCCGCAAACCTTAAAGCCTGCTGGTGGGCAGGAACAGTCAGTTAGGGTGTGGTTTGATAT
Organism: Batillaria attramentaria; assembly: GCA_018292915.2. NCBI lineage: Eukaryota > Metazoa > Mollusca > Gastropoda > Batillariidae > Batillaria > Batillaria attramentaria. Next base: position 292,396 of record JACVVK020000209.1, on the reverse strand, counting down.
GCGGTAGGTGCTTGTAGTACACAAGAGCCTGCCGCATCTCTATATATAAATGAAAAGTGTCTGTGTTTTTGTGAGCAATAAAACCTAATTTAGAGTTCTCAAATCATTATCAAAATTGGTGGCTGTACTCAGAGGAACCCTGAAAATATTTTGGCCAGAATTTTCTTGGAAAATTTGAGCTTAAACAAACTTTTCCACCATGAAATGCCAAACGGGGAGACCAAAGTTTAGAGTTCTCACATCACAGTCAAAATTTGTGGGTGTATTCAGGGGCACCCCAGAAACATTATGTCAGGTAAAAATCTCGAAAAAATCAGTGTTTAATGTCCTTTTTCACCATGTGTCGCCGAACAGCGAGACCAGAAAACACAGTTTAGAGTTCTCACATCACAATCAAAATTGGTTCTAATGCTCGGGTCGTGAGTTCAATCCCGGCTGGGGCCAAATATTTGTGCTGGCTTTTTCATCGTTGCCCCGTCTTTGATATCACCCTATGTGGTGGAAAAGGACGTTAAACTCCCAAACACCCACCCACCCAATCAAAATTGGTGGGTGTATTCAGGGGGAACCTCGGAAACAATATGACGCGAAAAAATTTCAGAAAATCGGACTTAAACGTCTTTTTCCACCACGTTTTACCAGACAGGGTACTACACATACCACATCATCGACCTGGGCAAAGCCGGGTACATCAGCTAGTATCAAATAACGGTTTCACTGGCAAACTGTTCCTGCCACCTGCGGGCTGTAAACCGCTATCTTAATTGCCTGCCCTGCTGTTGGTTTTTCTTGATGTCTGAGGTGACAGATTTTTTATTCCAGATTCCCCAGATGCGATGGGTAAATTAATTTTGCTTGTTTGTGATGGTATATATACAGATACATGTAATACTAATGTTCATCTGCCTTCCATGGTACCTGAGAAACTAAACAGTGATCTGCTGTTGATGGTCATAGAGTGTTTCTCAGATTTCTATCCACTCGCAGATTTCTATCCAGTCTTTAACATAAAAAATTTGCACTTGAAGTCAATGCACCTAATGTTAGCAAAACAGTAGTAAAAAGTTAAACATGTGAAATGATAGTAATAACAATGGAACTAATGATGATAATGTTAATGGCAGTCCTGGCTTCACTGTGTAACGTGTAACATTAACGCGTGGTTATTCTGCCCCAGATAACTAAGAACTACCAATATTTTCATACTGGTAAACTTAATGATGATAATGTTAATGGCAGTCCTGGCTTCACTGTGTAACGTGTAACATTAACGCGTGGTTATTCTGCCCCAGATAACTAAGAACTACCAATATTTTCATACTGGTAAACTTAATGATGATAATGTTAATGGCAAGTCCTGGCTTCACTGTGTAACGTGTAACATTAACACGTGGTTATTCTGCCCCAGATAACTAAGAACTACCAATATTTTCATACTGGTAAACTTAATGATGATAATGGTTAAAAGTAACAAAATGGATGGGTAAACTGCTCAACCTGTAACACTCATCTTGTCCGTAACCTGTCCCTGATGAGTAATCAAAGCAAACACTACCAATATTTTGACACTCGTAACCGGTACTTGTTTCTAACAGACTCAGATAACATACACTCCCGTTGGAGCAAGCGCGCACAGTCTTTGCCTTGTGCATTCATGGATTCGGATGGTACAGGACATTTTCTCCACTAGGTTGCATGTGTAAACTTTTACTAACATTCAACTTTTGTTTTAGTATTTTGTTCCGCCAAGAGTGACATATGATAAAAAAAAACCCAACCCATGAATTGCTATCAGTATAGAACAATATATATATATATTTTTTACTACTTTATTGCCCCTTTCGGGAAATCCGGGCTGCTTCCCCTGGGGGAAGCGCGTTGCCACGGTGCAGCGCCACCCAATACCTCTCCTTTTTTTTTTCCTTTTTTTTTTTCACAATTTTGCTTGTTGGCATGTACTCCACTGAGGACAAGAAAAATTATTTGCCACTGTGTTGAGTATCAATTTGCCACTATGTCGAGTATCAATTTGCCACTATTTCGAGTATTCATGTGTTTACTTAAAGCAGTGGTTGATAATTGACCCTAACTACCAGTTTCTGCACAAAAACCCTAGGGAAGGTAAGGGCACCAGTAGTCGTCATCAAAAGTCTGTGCATGCATGCACACCTTGCTCTTGAGTACCGGGGCAGTACGGGAATTTAGTGCAAGTTTCAAATGGGCAGGAAGTCAGTGGAAGTGACTGCTACAATGGACAACACAGTTCACCTGTTTTTTTGTCTTTGACGAGTGAGCACAATAATTTTGCTTGTCGGCATGTATATTCCCGCTGAGGACAGGAAAAATGCACAGTAATGATTTCATAACTGCACTGAACGAAGTGCCGGCAAAAAGCAATATACTTTTCCATTGAAACATCAGACAAAGTTGTATTCAGTTGTGGTGTCTTTTGTCAGTAACCCATCAAGATCAAGATATTTTCATTTCAGAAAATTTGTTCGTCATGCCTGCCAACAATTTTCCTGCAGAATAGTAGTCTGTAGTGTAGGAGTCACACTCTTCCATGAAGAAGTCATTTATTTTTTGGTACGAGATGGTAGCATACTCACAGAGCTGTAAATAAATACATACCTATTTTCCACTTCACCTGACTGGGGGAGGAGAGCAGGGTAAATGTTTACGCCGGCTTTGAGGTATGTTTTCGCCGTTGCCTGGGCAACTCATGGTGAGTTCCAAGGTTCTCTGTTCTTGAGCCTTGCCCTGCTTTACTTGGGAACTTGTCATAGAAAAGGGCATGACAGAGCTTTTTTGAACCAGACAAACATTGGAACTGTCTTGAAATGGCGCTGGGGAGACTTCTGACAGTAAGTGTGATGCGTGTATGGTCTTTTTCAAGCGCAGAGATGCCATCTTGTGAACTGAACTGAGGTGTTTACCTGCAGTACCACCCCATGCAGTTGTCGTGGCCCTGAGAAATCCTGAAAAAGGCATTGTGTTATAGGATTGTAACAATGGTGCAGTCGGTTGACACCATGTTACACAGCATCTGTCCCAGGGTGGTTCACGTTTCATGTATTCCAGCACCATGAAGCAAATTCCATTAGGCCTGTTCCAAAAGGTTCCCCATTCTGCAGGACATTGGCTACTCTTACCTTTATGTCACTCTTGGTAGGCAACGCTGAGAGCAGCGCATGAAAGCTGCACATTGCATGCTGTGTGCACTGCTCTTTTTTTTTTTTTTTTAGTTTGATTTTTCTTTTGTTTTGTTTTTTTTTTCTGACAGAATTACACAACTTGTAACTAACAATTTCTTTCAAATCTGTGTACAGAGACTGTGCATATCACTGTATTTCATGGTGTGGTGGTGTGATGTAGTCACATAGTTTATTTTTTGTGTATGTTTATAATTTGGTAGGGGTAGGACGTACACCACAGATGTTTTTTTTTTAACTGTAGCAGCTGTGGTTGCAGCCTCACCTGTGCTTCTCGACGCACGCTGTGTGCATGTTAATTGCCACATACTGTTTGGGTTTCTGTATAGTTTGGTAGGCCTGTAGATTTTGTAGTTTCAGTGTACTGAGATGACTGTCAAAGATGCACTGTTTCACTGGTACTATATGCAGGCACAAATTTAGTAGATGCCAGTGCCAGATGCACTGAAATGATACTGTATTTTGCACCCAAGAAGGTCCTTACAGTGGCACGTAGAAAGTTTGCAGCAACGTCACGCAATTTAAATTTTGAAATTAAAATGGGTCTGCAGTTGTGGTGGAAACTTTGGTTATGTGTCACGAAAATATTCTGTTGGAACTTACGCACGCTTACAACACAGAACAACACACACACACACACACACACACACACACACACACACACACACACACACACACACACACACACACACCAGAAAACAAAAACAAAAAAACAATGAAATTCCAAAATTTTAATGGACACTCAAAGAGAAATGTTAATTTTGGTCCCTGCACTGCATGTCTGTGGCTTAGTGCAAATAGTGAGAATATTTTGTTAGTTGAATTGGTTTGACATCTTCCCTGCGTATAGTGACAGCTTGGTTGTTCATGTCTCTCAGACTTTCATTCAGTTGAAATATGCATGGCAGTGATTTCTTGTGTAGCACCAAGAAGCAGTTTCTTTGTGTGTGTGTGTGTGTGTGTGTGTGTGTGTGTGTGTGTGTGTGTGTGTGTGTGTTTTGGTTTATGTGTGTGTGTGTGTGTGTGTGTGTGTTTTGGTTTATGTGTGTGTGTGTGTGTGTGTGTGTGTGTGTTTGGGTTTGTTTTTTTTTTGGTTTGTTTTTGGGGTGGGGGGGAGGGGTGGGTGTGTGTGGGGGGGGGGGGGGGGAGGGGGGGGGTAGGGTGAGTGTGTGAAATTTATTTCACTTTGCACTTTTAGTGAAGTTGAAAAAAGGTTGCAGTCTTTACTCTGTTTCATGCATGTGTTTCGTTCCACCGATGAAAACCGACTTAAAAAGTCCCCAAGCGCAATGTGAAAATCGTAGGCGAACAGTCTTTCAGTTTTCTTGCCCCAAATATTTGGAACTCACTGCCAGGCAAAATTCTAGCTCTTTCTTCAGTATCCCAATTCAAATCCAAGTTGAAATCGAACTCTTCCATCAAGCCTTTCACAGTTAAGTAGTCTGTCATTATGTCAGCACCTTTGTTGGTACATGTAATCGTATATCTGCGTCAGAGAGTGTGTGTGTGTGTGTGTGTGTGTAGCTCTATAAGTTGCTTTTCTATATTAGTAGTAGTAGTAGTAGTAGTATGTGAATGTATGTTTATGATGTTTGGGATAATACTAGGTACAAATGTAAATATTGTGCCAGCAAATTTGAAGGTTATGGTATGTGCTTGTGGTAGAGGGGTGACTGCATGAAATACTTAGGAAACCGGCTGTAAATTGCAATACCTACACTCATATATATATATATCTAGGCGTTGTACCTTGCCATAGACAGGTAAACTGCACATATTAGGCACATGCTGTTTCATGCCACCATTTCTGCTAATTAAAGAAGATAAAGTCTGTTTTAGAATGTGTGTGTGTGGACGGGAGGGGGGGGGGGGAGTGTGTGTGTGTAAAAAAAAAAGGGATAAAAAGGAAGGGTGCGTGTGTAAAATGCTTATATATGGTTGGAATAAAAACAGTCCCCCCCCCCCCCCCCCAAAGTACTTATGGTCAGTTTCCATGGAATTCCTAGCATTGTTTACATTTTTATTTGCTGTTTGTTTTCACAATGGCAGTGACTGTCTTCCTCCATTTATCTTTCTTTTTTTAAATTCATTTATTTTTAGCAAAAGCACCATCATTGGAAACAGGCATAAGCTCTCAGTTCTCACTCACTGTCTAGGGTATCTGTATTCTGGATACCTAGACAATGAAAGGTGTGCCACAGTATTTTAAACAGTGTGTATTGAAGTTCTTTTTTTTCTGTCTGCTATTCCAGTGCCCCATTCAGTCAGCGCACCAAATATGGTGTTGGCCGGAGGCCGGCAGCCCCCTCCAGTGGCAGCCAAACCAAACAGAGGACACACCCACCATACTTCCATCTCTTCGGACGATGGCAATGGAAGCGCGGGCTCAGGTTTGCTAGACTTTTTGTTGATGTTGTTATGTAAATGAGCGTCGTGTTGAAATTTTTGGTGTAACCGGGTTTTGAGAATAGTTCATGATAACATGCACTGTACTCTTTTCAGTCCTGCGCTATTCACAAAATGATTTACTGTGCGTCCAATTTCCACAATGATGTCGATTTGCTGTCGCACAGGCAAAAAAAAAAAAAAAAAGTTTACCCCATAAGAAGTATGATTGTTTGTCACCAGATTTTCGTCAGTCGGAGACTTTTTTTTTGGGGGGGGGGGGGGGGGGGGGGGGGGGGGGAGGGGGGCTGGAAGGTTTGCAAGGAGGGTGGAGCTTTTAAAAAAAATGAATGCTTTACCTGATAATTTTTGGCTCCCTTGTGTAACAATGGGAGTCTATGTATTAACCCTCCGTCGTCTGTCTGTCTGTCTGTGTGTGTGTGTGTGTGTGTGTGTGTGTGTGTGTGTGTGTGTCCAGAAAACTTTAACGTTGTCATTTTCTCAGAATCTACAAACAGTAGAGGCACCAAACTTGGCATGCTGATAGACTAGCACAAGACCTTTCAAAACATATCATTTTGAATGACCTTGACCCAAGGTCAAGGTCACTAAAGCTCTCTGTTTGAAAATTTTACATTGGCATTTTCTCGTAATCTACAAATGCCAGAGGTTTTAAACTTTGCATGATGATAGACATTGATAAGAACTTTACAGATATACATGTAGTCAGTGACCTTCTGTCAAGGTCAAGGCCGTACGAGATAGTTTTTGTGAAACCTTAACATTGGCATTTTCTCAGAAACAATGAACAGCAGAGGTGCCAAACCTGGCTTGCTGATAGACCGTGATAAGACCTATGCACACATACCATCTTAAATGACCTTGACCTTCAGTCAAGGTCATTGAAACTTCGGAAATTTTACATTTGCATTTTTTCAGTATCTAGAAGAATCAGAAGCTGTCAAGCATCAAACTATGTGCGATGATTGACATTGGCAGCACCTTTACAGACATACCTGTGTTCAGTGACTTTTAGTCAAGGTCAAGGTCATGCAAGCGTTTTTTTGGAAACTTTAACCTTGGCATTTTCTCCAAAACAACAAACAGTAGAGGCACCAAACGAGGCATGATGATAGACAGCAATGAGACCTACCTTTCTGAATGACCTTGACTGAAGGTCAAGGTCATTAAAGCTGTCTATTGTGAATTTTAACATTACTGTTTTCGGAGGAACTACAAATGCTAGAGGCATCAAACTTGGCATGATGATAGACATTGATGAGATCTCTTTTGAATGACTTTGACCAAAGGTCAAGGCTGTACAAACTGTTTCGGGGAAAATTGTAATATTGCCAGGAACTCAGAGCGCCAGACACATCACTTAGCATAATACTGGATAGTGATAAGAGCTCTACAAACATACTTTTGTGAATGACCTTGACCTGTGTCACAAGGGAGCCATGGAGGCTTCTGCCTCTCTAGTTACTGAAATAAATCAAGGGTCTTCATATCACAGAATGTTTGTTCCGCCTCAGTGTTTAATTTTGTATGTTTTTTTTTCCTTACATGACAACGATCCAACTTCATCTGTCTTCATGCATGACTGACCTGCTGCTGCCCTTATGATATGCCTGCATGACTTAATTTCCTTCCTGCCTGCCTGCTTCTCTTTGCCTTCGTACAACTGCCTGCTACACTGCTGGAATTTCTGCTAACTTCACCCTTGTTTCTTGATGAATGCTGTGCATTTCTATCACTGAAATTTATCGAAACTCTTTGAAAATATGTTTATTTCACCTACAACTGTGCGCTTGCCTCCGTTACTTCTGTTAAAAACACTGCTTGTGTATTGCTGACAATTATATGCACTGTACCGATAATTGTAACTCTTGCTGAAACTGTGACTGTGCATCTTGTGATTAACTTGATCTGTTATTGCAACTTCCCGCTAATGCTGATGCTTGGATGTGTGTATGTCTGTGTTTCTCCACTGCTGCTCAATTTAAAACTTGTTTGTGTTGCACCTCTCTGCATGTATTCATCTGAACACACTGAAATCATTCAATCTATTGCCTACTTGTGTACTTGCTGCATTTCTCTGTATATCTGTACTGCTCTGTGTGTGTGTGTGTGTGTGTATGTGTGTGTGTGTGTGTGTGTGTGTGCGTGTGCGTGCGCGCATGTTTCACCTGTTACGATTTGCGGTGATTGTTCAATTGCAACTCTGCCACCATGCCTCTGACTCGAAATATTCTGCACATCACCTGATAACGCTTTTACTGTCCACTGCATGTGATTATGTGTGATTTCATCCGTCTGCAACCCACTACAACTGTGAACCTGCCATATCTGTTTGATTGCCACTCTGTAATGATGCCTGTCACTCACAAAATTCTGCAACTTGAAAAATGTACTGCTTTGCCATGCACTCAATTATTGTGTGATCTCACCTGTGTGTCACCTGTGTTTGCTTTTACCTGTTTATTGCATCTGTAGTTGCCGCTAGTAATGAAACGCATGCTGTGCCTTCACGTCGCCTGTCAATGCCCAATATTTGTATGTGGCGGCGAATTCGTCAGCGCTTGTCTTCTCGTAGGGGTAGTGTGCCTCTCCCTCTCCCTCCCCCGCCCGACTACAGCAGTGTCAGCGAGGAAAGTAGCAGCAGCGACGATGAAAGTGACAATTATATTGACAATAAAGACATCAGTGCGTGCTACAGCGCTGCTGGCGATGTTAGTGACAGCAACACAGACTCAGGGGTCAAAAGTTGGGACGTGAAGTCGGTAGAGATGGAGAGTGATGTATATTACACAGAAGTGCTAGGGGAGGATGAGGTGGTGTATGATCTGATGTATGTGTCAGGAGGTGGTGGAATACAGCTGTGGCAGGAATCCCAGCGCTTGTCTGGAACCGGAACTGGTTCGAACGGGAACTTGGCCGCTGGTGGTCAGCCTCCTGCACAACAAGGTACAGTATCATTGGTTTGGGTTGTATAGTTGTTATGGGAGTTACCATCCTGTTCCACCACACAGAGGGGCGGTCAGTGGTCTAGTGCTTAAGACATGGTCACCAATGCGAGAGGTCAAGTTCGAGTCCCAGTCAGGGGCGAAGAATTTTTCTTTCTCGTATGTGGCACCATACATTCAGGCCGACCGTCGGGGGTTCTCTCCGGGTACTCTGGCTTCCTCCCCCTCTGCTTTGGAAATGTTCAACCCACAAAATTTTTTTAAAATGCAATTTTATTCTAAAATTCCAAAACTTGAATTGCTGAGCTGGCCCTTCGCACCACGTAATTGTAATGTGTTCATGTCCAGTGTCTGAGAGAATGCGCGTGATTCACGTCAGCGTGCATGTTGGGTTTAGCTCGCAGCGCTTTGAGCCAAAAAATGTTTGGGATAAAGCGCCCATGCATATTAATGAACTTATCGTTATTTTGTATTATTATTAAAGTGCATGGTCAAAGACGGGGCAATGAAGAAAAGCCAGGGCGGCTGTTGACTCCATGAAAATTAGATTCTGTTTACTCCTAACATTGCTTGTTTTCTTGGACTGCGTGAACTGGGCGGCCTGTGCAACCTGTCCTTCAAAGATAATGTTAAATCAGATGTTGCCGACGTGTCAGTTTGGATTGAATGTGCCTGCATGGGAGTATGCATAACCTTAGACCTACAGATTTATGTGATTTTTTTTCCCGCAGCTTCAGCAACAATAACGTCGGGCTTAGTGCAGGAGTTACAAGCCAAGCTCAACTTGGGTCAAGCTGTACTGAAACATGTCGAACGCAATGACTGCAACAGTGGCAACTCAACCGCAAGACAAGGGTCACAGCCACCTGCTGCAGAAGATGAGGATGTCTACTACGAGGACATCAACGAGTACCAGAACATGCCTCAATCCCCGATGTAGCCGTTTAATTGAAATGTGGTGTTTTGTCAGACTGAATTACTTGAACAGGCACGCAAACTGTTTTTATCCTACCGGTGCACTATGGGAATAGCTTACAAATTGTTTGCTTTTTTAAGGGGGGGGGGGGGGGGAGGGCATGAGGGATTATATGGAGAGGCATTTGGGTTGCTGGTTGCTTTTTTACCAGTTTAACGTGGTTTTCCACCACTGAAGGGTATTTTTATAGATGGGGTTACAAGTAAAAAAAATGGGACAATTTTTCGGGTTTGCCAGCTGGGATTTGAACTTGCAACCCAAGCAGAAAGTCCAATGATCTTCCAGTTTGGCTATTCTGAGAACAGGTCTGGGGAAAATGCCACTGGAAAAGACAGTGATAGACTGGTAACTTCTACTTCAGAATGTGAAATTACAACCTGTACATAGGTAAAGTTACCACAATTGATAGCAACTGTGATGACTGTAAGCGGGTCACTTTTACATATCTCTGAAGCTTTGGGAACATTATGGGTGGATGATTTTGTACATGCCTCCACTATGTATTTTATTTGGAATAACTGTCCAAAGTTTTTACATAGTATTATGCATTTCAATTTATGGTGACTCTTTAAAGATTAATTTTTCTCAGTCTAGGACATGAGTGCTCTCAAGTACATGTAGTATGTCACCCGAAGAACTCTGTACAGTTTGTCTCTAACGTTAGTGGTCTGTTTCTACAACAACGCAAGCACACGTCTCATATCAGTGCCTATGGCTGGCATAAGGAATCACACTGTACATTAGAAGTACAATGTACTGGTATTTGTTTATTACGTGTACTTGTGGATTTGAAACTGGCTGGAGTGTGACCAAAATATCATCGACTAGCAACCATTCTCAAGCAGGTGTTTCATTGATGCATTTTTAAAAAAATCTTTTTTTTCAGGTTTTGTTTTTGAATGTTGCTCTTCTTGTTCGCTTGTTGTTCAATTAATCTCAAAACCATAAACAAAGACAACCCATTGGTTCCATTGACTGGTTAGTTGTATCTCGAGCACAAATTTCCCCATTTCTGTTCAACTACAGGCAATGAGAGGGGCCCAGTCTGGCCTACCGTTCAGCGTACACAAGGACAGTACATGTATATTCACTAGCAGTTATTCGTGGAAATATGCCCACGGAGGTTAGGGCTGTGTACGGAAGTTTCAGTTCCATCAGAAATGTCCGCCACAAACACTTTGAGACTGTCTCAGCTTAGCTCTCAACAGTCAAGCTGAGGAAATGGGTGAGAATGAATTACGCCAGCCCTTTGTAATTGTACTAGCATATCACTTGTGTAATTAAGAATTTGTTAGGATTTTTTTTGTGTGTGTGATGTAGCCTCTTATGGGCGGTACAAAGTATGTCGTAAACTTTCTTGATGTAAAACGTCTCATGATACAGCTTACTCCGAAAATTCCTGTAAATCTGCAAATAGCCTTTAAATATTCTGATATGTGCTTCCACTGTTCATGTACGGAGATGTTAAAATACATGTACATGTATATTTCCTTGTCTGTGAACTTATTGGCCAGTTTTCTGAAAAATTAAAAGTGTCTTATTTCTTCCGATTCATTCCTCTTTGCATGCCACTGCCCGTGCTATTACTAACGTATTCACCAACACCTTATGTCATGGGCAGCATCTCATTCAAAGTCACACGGCTCCAGCGAAACATTTTGGGCATTGGAAATGTCCACTTCCAAATCAAGTTTTTAACCCATGATGTATGGCCAAAGGTATACATGTATTCTATTTCACTAGTAAGTGCATATTATCTTACACACACACACACACACAGAGAAACAGTGAGTTTTTGTCAAAAATACAAGTTTAATAGATAAAACTGAACAGACACAAATCAGCATGGATAAGTATAACACATGACAAGGTTAAAACAGTGAACAGCCGATTTTACAAATGAACATGCATGTGAACCCAACAAAAAAAGACCACCTTACAAATACAATTTGAAACATTTCCGCATTAGCATCTGAACAAACAGGTCATTTGACAGTGATGACTTGCTGGACACGTGCACACATGAAACAACGGGGAAATGCTGTAATTGCAAGTCCAGTATTTCTGTGTGTTCTGGTTTTGATAAAGTACCGATGTTGCACAAACAGCCCCCTCCAACCTACTTACCTCTACAGTAATCACTGAACCCACAAATACAAGCATGCTTGACTTAACCAGTAAACCTGTCTGCAACATGGAACTTGTGAACCACCTGTCCCATACACCGTCATTTGACACAAGGGTCTAAGCACTATGGATTCGCTAGGCATTTGAGCCCTGTTACCACACCATGTTAGACACCTGTTCATACCATTACGAGGCTACATACCCAAATCTAACATCCTCAGCATGACGGTACCCAAGTTATACATGTTCAGTGACTAGCTGTAACCCTCTTGGACAAGGGCCCTTCTGCAAAACACTTTGGTCAGTACTGCGGAATGAACTGATGAAAGAAATCCTAAAACACAGTGAAAAGCGTGCACACTGGTAACAGAAACTGAGGAAAGACCAGCTATGCGCTGTACAACAGCTGACAAAATAAAACTACACAATGTTTCAATAGTTCAAATGCAAATGTATCATACAGTTACGCTCAACACTAATTGCAATCCACAAATCTGACATGTCATAGAATGTCTTAGTTGTTGTTTTTTTTCCATCGCTGGATCATAAAAACAAAAGGCAATGTAGTGACACACACAGCAATCTATTAAGAACAATGAAATGGACAAATACTGCAGCAAGCACTCTGCCTTGTTCACAATAAAGCAGATACCACAGGAACACAGTTTTAAGAATCTGCAGGGGGAAAAAAACTGTCATAAAAAGGAAAGGTCATTATTCAGTCAATGCCGACGATCCCAACACATGGACAACTAAATAATGACAAAAACAACAGTCATCTGAAAGCACAAATGACTACACAAAGCCCCAAAGCCAACCCAAACAAAAAGCAGAATGAAACAGGTTTGGGAACGGGCAGTCACATTCCATGTAACAATCATGGCCTAACATTAACCATCACTTCCAACGCAGACGAACGGCCACAAAACTGAACATCTCAGACACAGACACAACACACAGCAGCAAATCTGACAAGCTGCTATCCAAAGCAGACAACGTTCCTCCGCACTTGCTCTGAGAACTGGTCAAGATCAATACTGTCCACACAGCAGCGTTGCACTGCAGTCTCCTTCATAACTGTGCTGTTTACTCTCCTCCTGTCTCCTCCCCTTCCTTCTTCTCCTTTTTCTCGCCTCCTGTCGGACAGAACAGTACATACTTGAGATTTTAGCTGATGTACTAATAATGTGCATAAATTTAGGCGCTTTACTTCAGTGCTTGGCTCAAAGCACTGCAAAATGAACTCAAACACATGCAAGAATACGAAGCTCTCACACACAGGGCATCAACAATTTACCAGATACAAGATATTTTATTCCTGTAGCCCATTTTGGGGTATGGAGGATATCTGAAAAAAAAAAGCACATCATGTGGTGCAAAAGGTCAGCCGAGGTGTTCAAACTGTGGAATTTACAATTACAGTAGCATTTATTTTCTTTTGAGGGCTGAATGTTTCCTCGGTAGGGGAGCCTTGGGTGCTGGTGCCTGAATATATGCCACATCCTTGATGTGTGATGAAAAATTGGCGCCCAAAGAAAGACTGGAACCCCTGTTCTTTCACACTGGTGGCAGTCTGACAGCCCCTAAATATGCAGTAAGATTTTCTCACCCTTTCAAACACAGCACCCCAAGTATAGCAGCTAAGTACAGCTTGTACTATAAGCTTTATCATCACACACTGCCCATACAAAAATAACAACAGACGTGAGATTTGTAGACTACACAGACAAAATGGCACTGATGAACTGAAAGTAAAAGAATAAGACAATATTCAGCTTACCGTCCTCCAGGCCCTCCCCCGAGTTGGTGTGACGTCGTTTGCGAGGATTCCCGAATCGCCTTTGCTGGAAGCGGGGAGGGGGCAGGGGGTCCATGCCCAGAACTTTGTGCACCTGTCGGAATGCCAGCAGTCGTAGCGCATGCTGCACACGGACAGAAAATCAGCTCCCAAGTTTCTGACATGAAGAACAAAGCAGCTTTGGCTTGTCAGTGTCCATTACCTCACGCCAACAATACCACTGCGTTTATTTGACATAACAGATTACCTATCCTAGACTATAATCATAATTTCAGCCATCCCTTTTGATAAGCTCTACAGAAGAAGTGAGAAGTACAATTTCAAACACACATGCCACTGGCAATAAAATCATGCAACTTCCAGAAAGGAAGAATAGTGAAATAACCCACCTGCGCTGAGGCTGTGAGGTCCTCTCTCATCTGGTTGGTCAGAGAAGCCAGGGCATCTGTTGGCTCCTTTTCACATGGATCATACAGCCCTGGACCGCCTACAACAAAACAAACCAAACACATATTACAAATATTGAAGTACAGAGCAAAACACTGCTGGGTGTGGCATAAAAATGGACATTCCAGTATTTCCAAAGTGCTTCAGAGTATGACTATGAGCACTGTAGAACATGGTAGATTTGAACTCATGCTAGCTCACAATCTGCTGTTGATGTGGATGGTAAAGAAGAAGGAGGGGAAACTGACCAGGCAGAATGACTCCAGAGGCGATGCACTCAAACACACGACGCAGGGCGTCTCCAGGACTCATGTTGGGGCCACCACTGCTCACACACTTCTCAACCAGCAGTTCCATCGCCTGGAAACAGTCAACAGCCACATCAACTACTGTCAACAGCATCAATGTTTACATCACTCTGGAAGTTCAAACTTGATTTGCTAAAGCTGTTCTGATCTTAGTGAAGCCAGCAATATTTGCTGCATTATACAATGTACATCAGTTACTCCTCCCTGCATGATGATAATGATAGACAAAAGGCCACCTGCTGTTCTTTGACTGTGTTTGCATCATTGTGTAAAAGCTTGGCAGACAGTACAGCCGTTACGCATGGTGATGGTTGCTTACCGTCAATCAGACATACGTTGGTCTACTGCAACTTGTCCATCATACACAGGGATAAATCCAACGCGGCTGACTTGTCGATTTGTCTGAATTGAACATCGCTTAGCTGGACTGTTTAGTCAGGATGGCTCTCCTCCCCCCCCCCCCCCCCCAATAACCAGCCTGAAAAGGCAGTCTCTGTAATCACTCTTGTGGTGGGGGTGTTAACTTATTACTTCAGCTTCACCAACACAGCACTTACCCACTGGTTGAGGTGTGACCAGGTGGGAACACGCTGACACAGGTCTCTCAGGATGCGGATCACCATGACGCAGGAAGGCAGGCCTGTTGCTCTAGCCTGCACATCAGGGAGGGGCCAAGCAAAACAAGCAGGCAGTTAGTACGACAGACAGAACACTGGTCCCACATGTCAAGAATCTGTGTCGCTTCTAGGCAGTGTGTGTGCAAGTGCATGGTTTGTCAACTGTCTTCAGCTAGCATCCACAAAAACCGACAAGAACAATCAACGCACTGTCTGCTTACCACCACCACCATTACACTTTGGAAGCAAGCAGACAATAGCAGTTGAAGAACTGAGCTCATTCTCAAAATTTTATGAGTTGGGCTGGCATCACCATTCCAAAGTCAACGCCTTAAAAAAGCACGTTTAACCACCATCATCTGGAAAAAAGGCATAAGCACCATGTATCTGATACGTTCTTAGGCCCTTTTTCGAGAGAGTGGTGGAGATGTATTCATTCACGCCAAAGGAATTGAACTCCATGGGGAATTCAATTTGTGACCAGGAATGGAGAAACCAAACCATGGGTTTATGTTTTATTAACATTCAGAAATTCTCCATTATCGACATTTTAGTTTTCCTTTAAAAGGAAGGCAGACCGAAACTGTCATTCATCCTGCCAGTGTCAAAACGTTTGGGTTGTTTTGTTTTGTTTACGGGTACCAGCTGATACTCATCTTGCACATCAACCTTACCGAAAGAGAACCACCACACAGCTTGCCTAGCTATCAGATTCTTGAACCACAGTGGATCAAAGTAAGCCAAGAAGGGGGAGAGGTGATGGTGTGTACCAGCATTCAGCTGAAGTCAAATCTCGATCTACTGGACAGTCTTTCTCCTCCTCCTCTCCCCCTCCCTGATTTTATCAGCACAGAACACATCGCAGGGAGTGTTTGGGTGGGGTCCGGATGGTGGGTTCGTGTGGTGACTGTCTGGTGAACACCTTTTCTGGGAAGACCTAATGTGCTCAATTTGTCAACGTACAAACTGTGAGGAAAACTGCATTCTTGTTTTACCAGATGTCTTAGTAGGAGCACAATAGCAGCAGTGAGCAGCACAGCCAATCAAATTTAAATCGAATGACGTCATGTGGAGTCGCTTTTATAACATATTTTTTAAAAGTGTAATTTTTGGGTGTGGAAAACTTCGAGTCACACTCCAGTATCGCTTATTTTCAATGCCCCTGCCCAAGCTGATGTAGTTGTGTCACAATTTGTCAATTTCTCCAGAACTTTCTTCCACGAAACAGACAAGTCAAACCACCTCCACCACAGCAGGACTTGGGGGTGAACTTTTCAGCCTCATGTCACGACTCATTAGGATTTCATTTTACCAACATACCATCATAACATTGTGACCTTCGTGTACATGCATGCAAACCTCAAGTTTCCTTCAGTGCAAAGATGGATGAAAGGTGGCCCAAGTGATTTTTTTCTTCACAATCCAGTTTTTAATTTTATCCTAACCCCTATGCCAGCTGTTATCATTTTATCAAAATGAGATAACGTTAAAGTTATTACTGTAAACTTTCCTGCAGTTCTAAATGTAAGAACTGTGTAATACACTTCGTTGACTGCAATTCAAAATGTTTGGGCTGCAAACACTTTTATAGTTATACAGTTAAGTAATAGTTCTGTTTTTAAAATCATTTTGGTGGATGTGAAGAAACAAAATCTTTTAAAATCATCAAAAGTTGTTCAGACTCCAAGCCAAAGCTGCAAACCACACAACATTTCATAAACTTTTTCAATGTCATGTTTCAAAATAAGACCCCATACTGGTACCAAGTTGTCAGGGGTTTTTTTTGTTTTGTTTTTCAAAGCAGTTTTAAACAATTACTTCAAAGGAAGTTATTGATCACTGACAGTTTATGTTGCAGCTTTGTTTTGCATTTGAGACAATGTCTGCAAGATTAGGAAACTGCCAACCATACAAACAGCTTCACTTCATACTGCTAAACATACAAAGTGCTGTCAATTCTCACTACATATATCTCATATCTCTCATAAAATTGCCCCCCCCCCCCCCCCCCACCAAGATCAGCCTATGAAGTCCCCCGTCCCCACCTGTATCCCAAATAAAATCTTGCAGACATATTCAAACGCTTTCTCTCACACGCACACTCTCTCATTCCATCCATCATTTGCATTCTCTTTCTCTTTCCGAATGTGCTTTGCACGGGGTTTGGAATCAGATCTCGAGCAGTAATGAAGTGGCGCTGAGTGCCGAGCGCCTGCACATCAGCCACACCCCAGGATGCCAAAGCCGATTGCCACACACCCTGATCAGAGAGGCACGTTGCTACCTGACAAGCTATGGTCAACAACTTGCCGGTTTCAACATGCCACAACCGATCGATTTTTTTCTCTTCTTTTGCAGTGTCTACCAAGTTTATGATGGCTGTGAGTTTGTGAAACAAAAAAACAACTGAACAAATGCAAGTGTCTGCAGGAGACGAACATACTCATAAGGCTGAAAAGTAGGAAGAAAAGACTCAAACCTGGAACCATTTAGCATGACGGAGGGCAGCTAGAGCAGCTAGGCATTTCTGCCGGTCCAGTACATCCGGCGGGTCTTTCA
Source organism: Batillaria attramentaria (assembly GCA_018292915.2). NCBI lineage: Eukaryota > Metazoa > Mollusca > Gastropoda > Batillariidae > Batillaria > Batillaria attramentaria. The sequence continues at coordinate 275,001 of JACVVK020000209.1, read as the reverse complement.
CGCTTACGGTCTCTATAACAACGGTGCGCAGAGTTTGGTCACAGTGCGGCGGGCGGAATGGGTGTTTGACCATAGGCAGTGTCTGACCCCAACGCATGCCGAGCAGGGATGCGCAACAGGGTGCAGACAAGTGGAGGGGCACCGTGAGCAGAAGACTAGGAAGTAAAACTACTCGTGACAACCCTTGGACACCTCTTGTATTGGTCAGCAAACTTGAAAGCCAAAGCACTTTGCAAGAACCAGCAATATTCTTGAAGCACGCAGTGACTCTTTCGACTTTGAATCAGTGAAATATTTAATATCTTGTGGAACAGAAGGTTGCACAGCCCTTAACTCTCCAAAAGCCCTCCTGATATCTTCCATAAAGCAAAGCATTGAGCAGCAGGTAACTAGCAGCCATTTTCCACAGAGGAAAGCACAGATGATAAATCCCCATCCTGAACAGAGAAGTCTGGAATATCTGGAAGTGGAATATGCGTAACGATGGTTTTAAGTCAATGACTTGTAAAACAAAAGGCAACCAAACTTCCTTGAGAAAGGGAAATGAAATCTTCAGATTAAAAACCACCCATAAAAAAGATCAGCATCTGAAGGGAAAGAACAACGCTAAAACAAGGAATCTCTGCTGCAGGAAGAACTATCATTGTGGAAGAACTCTTTTACATCGAAACGTGACAATTTCTGTCAAGATAAACGCCCACTCGGAAGCACTCTTCAACTGTCGACTACTCACAGGCCCCCTCACTGAAACTGCCATGGTCAAAAATCCTTCCTTCTCTTCTTCTATCCCTCTAGCTGCAATCGTACCTGTCAGGAGCACCTCAAGAAGGCTTGGCACAGCATACATGTCAAGATTAAGCAACAACATACTAAGTACAGAACTGATGTTACAATTAACTCTCAAAAACCCTCACAATATTACATTCTCTGAGCATGGATGACCAAGCAAGCCTTCTTCAAATCCTTGCAACACTTTGCAAGTTACTTCAGGGAGGTTGACATCCGTTAAACGTAGAATGATCATGCCACAGTTAAACAGAGAAAATTGTGGAATATTTTCATTCACATTTACATTTACAGGCAGTAAACTTTGAAACATGACTTACACATGACCACTCTACTTCTAATTGTTAGGGGCAAATGTTAGCTTTATGTCCAAATATGTACCATTAGAAAGCCACTGCTGCTTTGAAGGAGAGAGGAACAGAACGCAAAAATAAAATTACAGATGCTTACTCATAAAATCTGTTCACTTACCTGAACTTAAAATTTACTAAACTATGATCACAATACATTTCCGTTGGCTTAACTGCTAAAGCAAGGTAAATCCTAGAGTATCGACTACTGCAAAGATATTTAGACTTGTATTAACAGGAAGACAGAGTGATTTGGACAGGCAAGCAATGGTGGCTTCTGATGTCGGCATATTCGAACAAGCAGAAAATAAGTGCATCGCCACTCCGCAAGCACATTACCTCCTTCGGGCAGGTTGGCCTCTCGCATGATCGGAGATGTCAGGGTGATGGTGCATGATGGGAATGGCTCCTTCTCCGCTGTTACAATGATTGCAGCCTCCTCCACGCAACGCTTCACTTCATACTTGTCTTCTGTCACCGTCTGATGGTAGTCAAACGTTAAGATTACAATCGCATCTCTTACGGTGCAGAAAACTATGGTGGGCAGGCACACACACAACCAACCAATGAAACAAGAGGACTGAAATTACAGACAAGGGTGGTTTCAATCACTAAGAGGGAAGAGCCTCGCCCACGCACGCAGACAGACAGAACAACGTACAGCGTTACCTATAAAGGTATAGGCAACATGAAAAGTAGTCCGTAAATGGAAGAAGAAAATACAACTACTTACAGCCAACTGTTTGGGCAGACTGTCAGCCATGCACTCCAGCAGAGTGCGAGTGGGCTTCTCCGAGCACAGCACCACCAGACTGACATTGAGGTCCCCATGCAGCAAGAGTCCCTTGGCTAAAACCCCCACACGCATCACACCCTTCAGCACGCGGTTGGCATTTGCGGGGTCATCCTTCTTCTCCCTACAACAGCAGTGAACCTCCTGTCAGTCTACAGTGTATCGAATACACAAGGATGATTTCAAATACTTTATGGTTCACAAAATGTGGCTGATTTTAGTTAAGATTCTGTTCTGCACAAAAAGGCACATGTGTGCAAAATGTCAGTTGCGTTTAGAGGCACGAAACTCAAGGGCTGTCCACAAGGTTTGACCTTGTTTTTAGGATGGAGTAGTTGACAAGTTCACTAAAACTAGTAAAAGAATCCCATTAGTAGAAGCAGAAACTTACGCCTGTTTACTGTCAGCACTAGCATCATCCTTCTTGACTTCCTTCTTCTCTTCCACTTTAGGTGCTGGGCCATCACTAGTGCAGCAAAGCAAAAAGAAAGATAACATGTCTATAAACAAACAAAAACACAAAGGAAAAACAAACAAAATCATAATTATTATTGACCCCCCCCCCCCACCCCCGCATTTCGCACTAATCTAGACTTCATCTACAAACTGCAGCGAGACATGTTATCACACCCGACTACAAACTGGCTAAGGCAGTAGAAACAAATCACTTTATAAAACAGTACCTCTCAGCCAAGAAGTCTGACACCTGCTTCAGTGCTCGCTCACATGCTGACACAATGGTCTGCACAGCCTGCAGTTCCACTTCTGTTGGGTAGATAGCAGCGTGCTTGGCGCTCACGTGACGATCATCCGATGACTCTGGTTTTCTCATCTGCCAGCCAATGGAACAGCATTTGAAGCCCAAACTATAACATTTGGCTGGGATAAATTAACTGGCAAGGAGTAAATCTAAAGACAGCAATTACACTTTTGAAGAAATATATGCAACCTTTACTATTATGCGGTCTTTGGTGTCCACGGTCACAATCATATCAAGATGAACTTTACAAGACTACCAGTTCATGAAGGGAATTTTCCTATCGGGTGTGCATGCTACTGAAAGTAAAATGTAACAACGATGATATGTGTTCTGTCAGGTATTGGCAAGGCTGACCATTGGTCCTGGTCCTCCCATGAATGGTGCGCGAGGTCCCATCATGCCCATGGGTCCACGGTGGAAGTACTCCATGTCGTAGCGTCGCTGCTGCTCCCAGTACATCTCCTCCTCCATCCTTTTGAACAAACGAGAACTACACTCAGCAATCAGTGTTTCATCTTAAACACTCAGCTTAACTATCTCCACAAACAACCCCAAAAACAAAGTTAGTGACAATAAGAACTTACCCCCCCCCCCCCAACTCACAAGCAAACACTTGATAATTAAAAAAATATAAAAAAAACCCTAACAGTTACAGTGAAAAGTGAAGCAGCATAGGCAACTCATATGACTTGGTGTGAAGGACAAATAATATCTTAACATTATTTCATGCATAAAGCACACCCACCTATGCCGCAAAATGCACTTCAGTAGTTCCCTGAAAAGTGTTTAGTAGTTTTGGGGGCTTTATCAGTAAATACCTGACTGGGCTTCACAGTAGTTTTATAGTTACATAGTTGTTACAATAGTCACACTACTGAGATTAGTTGCTGTCGAAACAAGGGAAGGTCTGCAGAAGAAATGATCAAAAAGGATCAGCTGACAATGAAGTCCCCCTCCTCCTACCTCATCTCCTCCCTCCAGCGATCCTCCTGTTCACGCCGTCGCCAGAACTCCTCTTTCTGTGCCTGACGACGTAGTTTGTCCTCCTGTACCTTGCGAGCCCGTATACTCGGCTTCACCTCCACCTGCAGGTTGGGGTCCACCTTTTTCTGAAAAAGCAAGGTGAGCAGAGGTGAGAAAGCCACCTAACATGCAACAGAAAGTGAATGATGTTTAGCGGTAATAGTGACGGTAATACAGATGCTTTGCCAAAATGCTTAGCTCAAGGCACTGCAAACTGAACCCAACATGCACATTCACCTGAATTGTGCACTTATATTTACCCACGCACTGGACATGAGCACATCATAATCATATTATGTGAACAATCAGCTCAACTATTTCAGCGATCGTCAAATGTGTCAGGACCATGGTAGCCATTCGGGCTACCGCCCTGAACAAAACTGGTAGCCCGAAAAAAATTCTGGAAGCCGGAGTGGCTGCTAGGTTCTGATTCATCTCAGAATTCCTGCTCGCCATTCGGGCTACCGCTACCGGAGCTTTCACTCGCCCGACGGTAAATTTGGTAGCGAAAGCGAGCGGGCGAGCGCATTTGACGATCGCTGCTATTTGAGTTTCAGAATTTGGACTAGAATCTTTTTCTTTTGTTACTGTATTTTTCGTGGGCTGCGTATTTCCAAAGCAAAGGGGGAGAAACCAGGATACGCAGACAGAACCACTGACAATAGACCCAAATGATTTTTTTTACTGAAATGAAATGTACGTAACAGTATCTCTGACGTATGAATGTATGTTCACCACAATGTTTCACTTTGATTAACTCTCACCATCGCCAAATGAGCGGATGAAAGTAACTTTGTTTTTGACACAATGCTGTAATTTAAACCAAGTCCTGACTTAGTAAGAATGCTATACCTTGTACTGCAGGCGATGCCGCCGCCCCTTAAGATGCATCTCCTTGGCATTGGGATCGTTGAACTTGCACTCACACAGCTTGCAGTTGAAGCTGATAGTTTTGCCTTGTTCGTTGCGCACTTCTTCAATGTACTCATGACCTATAACAGGGATTGGGAAAATTTCCGTAACAAAACTGACTGAACACACTGGACATGAATCAACAAACTTCCAAGCGTGTACTGACTTTAAGAACTGAAGCTGACTGACAATCTCCATTCCATTCACACAAAACCAAATTTTTATTTAAAAAGGTTTTAAACAACAACAAAAATCCAGAGAGCCTCAAGATTATTAAGTAAAACATATGTTTATGAGACTACTTACCAACTGGTGCTACATCCTTCTCACCTAGGATGTTGAGGGTTTCATCGTCCTTCACTGAAACAGAATTTGTAAGGTTGGGTTTACTTTACGCGATTCCATAAAAAGTGACTGCAAGTTCATTTACAACTCAAATACTTTGTTTTGTTTTTAACTTATTTTCCCTTCTCTTAAAAAAAAAAAAAAAAAAAATTTTATGCTATACAAATCATCTGAAGCACTGACATGAACGCTTTACTCACAGTCATCAGACGATGAAGTCTGCATGGGTTCTGCTGGCTTTGGTGCCTCCGCTTTCACTTCCTCAGTCTTTGATCCAGTTGTCCTCAAGGTAGTGCCACCTGCAACACAGGAGGTTCATCAACTTATTTATGCCCAGTGCCCCCAAAATGGGATGCGCTATAACAAAGCATCTGTGCTCACATGCTCCTGAAAACTACTCATATCACCAAGTGGTTCTTTGTTTCTTTGTGTTTAGTGGCATCTTTTTAATTTATACGCTACACTTCCTTAAAAGAAAAACAACAACAAAACACATCGCTGGGCCACAATGGGGTAGCTGCACGACTAAAACTGCAATCATTACAATGGTGCAGCATCAAGTAGTTACCACTGTCTTCTCACATAATAAACATTTTTTCAACAACTGTTAAATTCAGATCTACACCAAATTAAAGTCATGAATAACAACAATGCCGATGGCAATCGAAAGCTGTATGCGAACATTTACTAGCAAGAGCCAGGTGCACATTTCTCTACACTTACCAACAAATGTGATCTTGGGAGTGGCCACAACTTTCTTCACGACCCCAAAGCTGGAGGAGGTGCCCCCAGAAGACACTGTCTTGGCCGTGGTCTTGGCGGCGGAGGACACTCCGTAACTTGAAGATGAAACAGAGGGGGCAGTGGTCTTGGCCACAGTGACTGTGGCGGTGCCAGTAGCGGTGACCAAGACAGGGTCAGTTGAAGGGATTGGCTTTCCCAGCTTTGTGTGTAGCTTCACCACCTGTATGACACAGATGTGCACGAGACAAATGAAAATGTAGTTTACACTACACACCTTTCAACAGATTAAAAGTGAAAAGAGATACTAACAGAAAAAATCTCCAAGCAATGTAAGTCTGCCAGAATCACAAATCTTGAAGTGATGAACACCTCCCCGAGATTAAAATTTAATAAAAGTCTCTGACCTTCTGGTGCTTAGCACCTCGGATGTGAGCGGCATAGGCATCTGCCCCAGTGCATGTGACATCACACAGCTCACAGCGCAACTGGTTGTGACCACCACGTACAGCTGGGGTGGTGGTCCCTTTAACAGCCTGCTCCTTCTTCTTGTGTTTCTGTCCCTCCAGGTGCTCTCTGTAAGTCTGAAACAATAAGACAGATAGTGGTGTCGATGTCTGTGAAATCCACGGGCAAAACTGTGATCCCTCAATAACAAATGTAACCTGCTTTCTATCAGCTACCCATAAAAGAACAAAGGCAAGACTGAACACAAAAACCATCCCGCAGTACAGCCTCTTTGTGTCTTTCGAGGTGCTTTTCTTATAACTGACCACCTGTCATTTCAGCCTGTTTTCTTCCCGGTCAATACTTTTCCTGTCAGAACCAGCTTCGCGTACTGGCAGCTTCTTATAATGATAGTATTATCTCAATGCTATTTTATTCTCCTGTATCACATTATCAGGAATGGCCCTTTTAGCCTTAAATACACAGATTTCCTTTTACCCACCTAGCCCCATGTCCAGGGAGGCAACTTTGTCAATTTGAATGGATTCAAATTCAAATGTTACACTAAAAAAATTATTAAAATCAAATTTCCAATTTCTTATTTTCCTTTACTGACTCTACCTTCCAAAACCTCAACTTTCTCAACTACCTTCACCTCAACTTTCTCACCAAATCCACACACACAAATCAATTTTTAAAAATCATCAAAACCACACACAAGCTAGAGGAGCAATGCTTTTCATGTTCACTGTGAGACAACACAATCAAATGGAAGACACGTCAGAGGAATTAACAACTGAATGGAACTGATGCCACTTGTCTCCCTTCATATACTACCCTTGTATGTTTTCCCCCACAGTAGTGTTTAGCTGGCCGGTTTGGGGCGCCAGAGGAAGAAGTGTGTAAATCGATCAAGTGGAGGTGGGCAACCTGGGGCAAGGGGGAAAAAAACAAAAAAAAACCAAAAACTAGCACACTGAAAGATTCAAACAGTGGCCTACCTGCGGCCCTGCGCAACTGATCTTGCAGACATCACAGTAGTGCAGCTGGGGGGTCTTTGGCGGACCTTTGGGCTTGGGCTTGAATGTCTGAATGCCCGGCTTCTTTGCAGCCCAGGTGCCAATGGCTTTGGCGGCCTGCTGCTGCTGGTAGTAAGACGATGCTGCCGAGTACACAGCTGCATCGTATCCTGTTTGCAAACCAGCAGAGGAAGCTACACCCAACGACACTAAGCCTGAGGAATCAGAAGCATTGGATGTAATCATACAAACTAACTTGTAGCCAACACCCACCACCTCTCCACTGAATGCTGCTGGTTTTTACCACACAATAACTAACAGTAACATATATACTGAGTGTCACAGTAATTCAGAATAAGAGCACTCCAAAAATGTTTCCATGAAACAAAATATTCAGCTGAATAAAGACACGCACACAAAATTAACACTGCAAACAAGACCTTGCTTTAGATTCAACTCTGAATCATATAACATCAGCCACACATTTGTTTAACAGTCCCTGAGAGCCGAACTCAGGTAAATGATAATAGCATGAGAAAAACCTCAACAAAACTCTTGAAATGCCAAAAATCCTTCAAAATAGTCAACATTACCTGAAATGGTTGACTGTGTTGTGCTAGGAGTGTTGTAAGTGGTGCTGTACGTGTTGACAGCAGGTGTCGTCGATGCTGTGTACGTGTAGTTCTGACTGGTCGTCGTCACCTGAACAGCTGCGGGTGCCTTTGGCTGGGCGGTCTGCCTCTGTGCAGTGAACCCAGCACCTGTTGTGAACACCGGCTTGGCTGCAACACCAAATCCTTCACATAAAAAGTCAGTACCGGATTTATGCATCAGGGGTCGAAATGACCAGGGATGGAAAAAGAGGCAGGGCTCCCTAAACTGTGCGTAATTTACGCACTGAAGTAAAAATTTACGTCCTAAAAAAAATTCGAGGGGGTACGTTGAAGCATTATGAACGCGATCTGTGCCATGCGCAGACAAAAGCCTAAATTACGAACCAGGGAGACACTGAAAGTGAAAGGTAGGACGTTGCCCAAAGAAAGTCAAAAGTGGTGGTGGTGGTGGGGGGGGGTGGGGGGGTGGGCGGGCGATTAGATGCTGCGCAGACAAAAACCTTTACAAACCAGGGAGCCACTGAAAGGAAGGACGTTGCCCAAGGAAAGTGAAAAGCAGGGGGTGGGGGGGGGGGGGGGGGGGGGGAGGGATTATCAGACGACTTCCTGCCCCCCTCTTGTCATAGTCACCTGTTTTTCCGGGGAGGGGCAAAAGATACTCTTGCCCCCCCCCCCCCCCCCCCCTTGCTTTGGTACAGGGGGGGCTCCCCCCCCCCGGTTCCGGCGCCCCTGGCTTATCTTTCAGTTAGCTGAGTTTCAAATGAGAACTGTCTTTGCAGCACACACCAACAATTTTCTTGCTAAAATTAAAACTAATAAAAGGCCAGGTTAGCAGCTGTGCATTTCAGCTTCTGACTGCGTGAAGGCAGAATAGGTGAGGCCAGTGTAACTGTGCATAATAATAATAATAAATGGTATTTCTAGGGCGCATTTCTTTAAATAAAACTCAATGCACCTATCACTCACTCACACTCACGCACATCATACAACGATGAACAGACATACACTGGTGAAACTGACTAGTTAGAATAACTGATGTTAGTAGTTTGTGGCCTCATGCCGCTCAAGCAACAAGGACCAGCATGCGGCTGAGGAAATTACTGATAGGCTTTGCGGAAGAGGAACGTTTTTAGACTGCTCTTGAAAACAGACAGCGTGGGCGCATTTCTCAGATCTGAAGGCAGGGAGTTCCAAACGGCAGGAGCGGCAAAACTGAAAGAGCGCTCACCGAAAGATTTCATCCAAGTAGTATACCCTGAATTACCTGTCTGATAATGTGCCTCTGCAGCCGTGTAAGCTGTTGCTGCTGTTGGTGCCGGTTGGTAATACGCCTTCGGTTGGTCATAACTTACAGCAGGCTGCAAATGAATACAAATATGTGAGGAAATCAGTAGAGTATTTCACACTGAGAGGTTTTGTATAATTTCAGACATCTACAACCCATGAGAAATAACCTCAGGGCATTGAATTGATAATGTGCAAGACTGCAAGCAGCACACATAAGACAAAAATACCTCTAACTTTTCAACACCTATTTTGAAAAGGTCTAAAACTCATCCAGTTTATTTCACTCCAGGCAACTTCATTTTGTTAAATCTGGAAAGTACCATTAGAAATGGCTATCAATAGCAGACCATGGATTACATTTACACTTACAGCAATCCTGGCATTAAAAGGTAAACAGGCCAAGTACAGTTTCTCAAATCCATGAAGCCTGGGTCCTGTTCTCACAATAGTCACATGTAGTGATGTACTACTGTGAAGTGTAAGCACTAAGAGAGAGAAAGGGTCGAGTTATACAGGAATTATTTTATTAAACCAACTCCCTCACCGTCACAGCGACTGGAGTGCGTGTGGTGTAGGCATACTGAGTAGTGGCGTGTGCAGCAGGGTAGCTTTCATATGCCTGACCAGCACGAGGAGTTGCTGTGCCGTAAGCCGCTTGTGGTGCTGCTGCAGCAACATAGGCCGGTTGTGCAGGGTATGCCGTGGCCGGCTGGGCATTGGCCGGGACAGGGTATACAAAGTGTGCCATCAGCGGTTGGTCAAAACACTGAAAGAAATTGATGTTTGCAAATGAAGAACAAATTGAACGTGTCTAGAACTTAAACTGTTCCACTCTACCCTCACGGATGTTGAGTCAACTTCATCCAATAATTACACAGAATAAACGAAGAGTGTCATTTGCGTTTGTTGATGAAGACATGTATTAGTTTTAATAAAAAGATAACTTTGCACACATCAAATCAACCTAATCCACAATTCCCGCATTTCCACGTTTTTACCATTGTCATGATTGTGCCTTTCTTGCAGTTGCACTGGTAATATCTGCACAGGAAGACTACAAATACAATAAAATTGCTCAGCAATTGGTCAGCTGGACCAGACACAAAACGCTAGTATCAGTAGTTTCAAACTGAAATTAGCAGTAATAGCACTGGTTTTGACGGGGAAACAAAAACACAGACACTGTCAATTGTAACCTGGCCAGTCTGCAGTGCACGCTGTGTCCAAAATGGCGTCTAATGAAGCTGCATCCGATTTCTTTGCAGGTAAGAAACTGCACGGTGAGGGTTTGCACTAACTAATGAGCTTGTCACAGGGCATCTAAAGCCACATACTCACGCACTATAAAGGCTGTCGTTGTGAGTATTTAAATCCAAATGTACTGCTCGTAGAAATATCTTCCAGTACACAACTACCAACGCCGGGAACAGAGAAAAAGCGTGCCGTGTGCAAAATTTACGCACTTCCGGTACGCAAAAGGTGGCTTGGAATTGGGTCTGGATTTGGAGTGTTACTTTCACTTCCTTTCTCAGATTTCTATGTGCTTCTGCAATGTTTGAGTGGCATACTTACCTTCAACAAATCAGACAATGGTTTCCAGCACCAAGAAATTTCTGCTGACAGCACTGACGATAAAATCAAACTGCACAAACAAGGCATGAAGGCCGGTACAGTCATGTACTGATGTAGTCTTCTTATCGTTCAAGGAACTTTGAACTTAATTCCAAGAGTGACACCGGGCTAGTCGGAACAGAACTGGCCACACTGATGCGACATTGACCCGACTGCAAACTCCAAAACCACACATTTGACTTTTAGCGAAACACACACACACACACACACACACACCGTCACTGACTGACACACACACACACACACACACGCGCGCGTGCCGCCTATGGCGCGCGCGCGCCGGCACACGCACGCACGCACGCATACATGTGTACCGCCGGGCACGCGTGCGGCGCCGGACCACACACACAGTCGTAAAGATACGGAAAAACAAACAAACACACAAACAAACAACAGATCCCGTCAGTTTTCATGTTCGCATGCCTCGCCTCAGTTGCGCAGCAATGTTGAGCTTTGAGCGAACCGCTTTGAAACGGCAGAAACGGACAGCTAGTATGCCGACTATGTTATATTTTGTTTGCTTGTTTTGATGTTTTTCTAGTGCATTAATTGTTGTTTTTGTTGTTTTGGTTTAATAACATTTGTTATTTTTCAGTCTTTTTTTTCTTTTCAAGAGTTTGTTGTGGCTTTTTCTCATGTATTTCCTATGTTATTTTATTTTTATTTTTTTATTTTTTTGCTTCTGTTGTTGTTGTTTTTGTATATTTGTTGTTTTGGGGTTTCCTTTTTCTTGGGGGGGGGGTGTATGTTTATTATTGCTTTTGTTATGTTTTTTCTATGTTGTGTTTGTTTCAGTGTTCTTTGAGTGTGGTTTTAGCGTTTTGTTTCTTTCTTTGTTATTTAGTGAGGGAAGCCGGGGTGGCTGAATAGTAGAGCGTTGGACTTCTAATGCTCGGGTCGTGAGTTCGTACCCCGCGGCTGGGGCCAAATATTTGTGCTGGCTTTTTCATCGTTGCCCCGTCTTTGATATCACCCGAATGTGGTGGAAAAGGACGTTAAACCCCCAAACACCCATCTGGACCCACCCACCCCTTCTTATTGAGTGAACTTTTGTATCGCGCTCAGTGTCTGTTTCTGCTGATGTAGAGTATACATAGTTTTGCCCACGACTTGTCAACAGAGTACACACCGCATCAGTCAGTAGTGCAGATTTATTTATCAAGGCTCGCAAAACGGAACCAAACAACACCAAAGAGTGCATTCGTTTTCACAATGCTTTATTTGTCTAGTTACAAGACAAGTGTTGTCATCGGGGGGGGGGGGGGGGGGAACTGACAACGGAGGCTCACCGCGTTCTCAGTTGCCGCGGTTGCAGTTAGCAGTAGCCTGGACGCTGCGCCGACTGATTTTGTGCAGCCACAGAACTATACGCTAAAGGCTACAGAACATTCATATCTTCCGGTGCATATAGTAAGAACTACGCTAAATATAGTACAAAATTGTTGCCCCTTTTTCAACTTGTGTGCAGAATTTTTTTTAAAAAATGGCAATCTGAATGGGGCTTTTTGTTGGCTTTGTTAATAAGTTTCAGGTACATGTAATAGTAAAATTAGGGAAAAGTGAGCCTGGCTTGGGGACCATTTCTATTCATGCCAGGCTGGCACAAGAGCTAGCGGACGACAGCCGAGGATGATGGGGGGGGGGGGGGTGTATGTGCTGCTAACATTGCCCCCCCCCCCAAAAAAAAACAAAAAAAAACCCGGAATATTGAAATTTGTTGAAATTTACCCAACAAATGAGTCTTTGGCTGCCGGATTTTTGTGATTTTTTTTTTTTTTTGGGGGGGGGAGGGGGGATTTTATAGCATTTCTAGGGTGTCATAATGACATAATTTCTAGGGTGTCAATAGGAATATGTAGCGTTTTCTTCAAATTTGCATTCAGTGTCCTGTAGCCTGTATTAGCTTATAGCTCTATGGGCCCAACCAAGCAGCCCACTACAGCCGGATGTAATAGACGTCCCCTTCGTAAACACCCCAGGCCACGTTGCCGTAGGTGTCCACCTGGTTCAGTTGCAAGCCGTAGATCTCCAGCCACTCGGTGCCGGTCGGGTTTTGGGAGTTGACGAAGTCACGCATATAAACGGCGTTCTCACTGGTCACGCCCATGACCACGTCATTTCCGGACGACACTTGGGTGAGATCACCGTCCACATTGACCCAATCGGTGCCAGGCTGCAGTGATTTGCAGCCTGCAACACCATCATGTATGGCAAACTTCAGAGAAATTCCGACAGCCGATTGGCTATATAATGACTCACCTATGAATAATAATAATAATAATAATGAAGACTTATAGGGCGTTTATATATGTAAATAGTGAAATCCTGATTTAAAAAAAACCCTGTTTCATCATATGCTAAAAAGGCCTAAGTGTCTGTCTCATCCACGGGTCGTGAGTTCGATCCCGTCTCATCCACGACGCTTAGGCCCTTGTACCGATTGACATAAACAGCGCACGATACCACTGTTAGTTATAGGCACAAGTACAAATTTGAGAACACCGCGTCACCGCGCGTCACAGGGGACGCAGGTTTTTGGTCCTGCCTTGACAAACAGTATTTTGCCAACTTTCTCAGGCCGCAAACTCGATGAACAAGAAGAGAACACTTGCAGCATCGCATTTCCGCTGAACCACTGAGTGTGGCATAACAGACGGAATCGATGGATGGACACTGCAAATGTACAACAAGACCCTCGGCAAAAATACGGAGAGAGGCCGGGTCCCAAGGACCCTTGTATTTTCAAATCACAGGGAACACTGATCAGTTATCGTAAAGAAAGTTGACGATTTATCTAAGAATCGAGACGACTGCCTGCGTGTCTGCCCACGTTTGACTCAGACTCAGTACCACCCCTCAACGCACCACCAGCTGTTCCGGCTCGGTAGTAGAGGGAGTTGTCGGAAGTCACGCCCCATACGCCTGCCTCTCCGGCCGTTATCTGGGTAAGATTGAGCCCGCGGATCCAATACCAGGCGTTATTGGATCTCCAGTACAGCCAGACGTCATTGTACTCGTTGAAGGTGGCCCAGACACAGAGGTAGCTTGTGTAGTCATATGCGACGACGCCGTAAACTCGGCTGTACTGAACAGAGTCATGGAGTAAATTGAGAATCACTCACTCACTCACTCACTTACTTAGTCATCCATACACACGGCCCTTCATGATCGCTCACTGAAAAACAACAAGAACTGACAAAAACGGCAGCAATTAATTTCTTTCGTAAATTACTAGTGAGGAAATGATGCCGAGCCAAAACACAAAATTTCAAAGAGAAGCGCACAAGTAGATAAATGATGGGCAAGTCAGTAGTGATATTTTAATCAATTATATTTTCTCTGATTTCAACACGGTATGTCTGAAATCAAGTCAGTGTCGCTGCGAAACAGGGCTCGGTCGACTTCGACATAACATCGCTCCCGGGTACTCTCAATCCGTACCGATGTACAATTATGTAGTGTGAGTGAGTAGTTTGGGGGAATTTTCTATGGAAACTGATATGTACAATTATGTAGTGTGAGTGAGTAGTTTGGGGGAATTTTCTATGGAAACTGACATGTACAATTATGTAGTGTGAGTGAGTAGTTTTGGGGAATTTTCTATGGAAACTGATTTGTTCGCTAACATTTTGGTGAAATAAATGACCAAAATCTAGTCACCTAATTCAGTCATTCAACGAAGTAACGAAAAAAAAACAAAAAAAAAACAACAACCCAGTTCTGGCTTGTTTCAATTACGCCGAGCCAAATCGTTCCAGAAACAGAGAACGCTGTTTTAAAACTTGTTAGGTCATTAGGCCAGAAGGCTTAGGAGAAACAGTTAAGCTGATGCACACCCAGATAATTATGTCAGAATATGGAACAGAAGAAGAAGGTCCTTTTACAAACTACGTGTTGGCGGAGACAGTGGATATGGGAGACTGGGAACCGCCTATCCCTGTTGGAGTCATCGCCGCGGGCTCAGTGACCAACATCAGAACAAAATACCCCCCCCCCCAAAAAAAAACTTTTGACAAACCTACTTTTTGTTTGGAAGCTGTATTGCACAAGAACTTGGAAAACATGAATACGAAAGGTGAAGGCATCAAAGGGAAAACTGAGTTCATCAGTCAAGGAATTTTGCAAAACTGAGTCGGACTCAAATTTTCGGTAAAAAAGGCGATTTTAAATGAAAAAAAAACTACAAATCTGTAAATTCGAAGTTTACATTGAAATAAAGCTGCAAAACTAAACACTATGAACACACACACACACACACACACACACACACACACACACACACACACACACACACACACACACACACACACACACACACACACACACAAAGCTGAGGCTTTCGGAACGGATCCAAAAAGGTAGTTTTTCTAGCAAAAGCACGCGTTGTGAGACTCGGGCAATAATTCCCCATAGTTTTGGATTCCCAGTCTCCTTGCCCACTGTCTCTGGTTTTATCGCAGTAAGTCGTTTTGTTGTTGTTGTGGTAGTTGTTGTTGTTGATGATGATGATGTTTGTCAGCGTACAACAGGGAGGCGGTGAATCCCGAAGGTACTCGGGTCACCGAAATATATATATATATATACATACCCGTTTATAAGCAAAAGGGTCATCTTCATGGGGGGTCATCTCAATCAAGTGGGACACCCCATTGTACACCATGAGGTAGCCGAGCCCCCCTTCACCTACATCGACCGTAACGGCGGCGACGTCGCCATGATTAATCCATCCGGTGCCCTATTATAGATTCAGGTGCAAAGTAAGTTAGTTAGTCAGTTATTTAGGGCTTAACGCCGCGCAAGCAACAAAGACTATTTCGCGGCTATTCAGGTGCAAAGAGGGTTTTCAGGTTTTTAGGATGTTTCTCTATAGAGAAACCACTTTATGGGATGAGGCAGACTGATTTTTCTGCGCGCAGCAGCAAGTTTCGGTGATAAATAAACAGGACTGTGACGTTCCTCCAGACGATACATACTTTCGCGCACACAGTGACGTAACGAAATCTGCGTCATAGACACCTTACGTGCTCACTATGCTGCCAGGTTCTTTTTGGCGGGGGTTGTGCGATGTGTAGAGGGTGTGCGAAAAATTGTTGAAAATGCCTCTGGAGAATGTGACTGCCTATTATTTTTTATCTCAATGTACCAAGCCTTTAAACGAGGTGGTTTAGGAGATATCTGCCATTTCACACACACACACACGCACACACGCACGCACGCACGCACGCACGCACAACTTCCGCCCCAAAAAAAAACCCGCAGCAGTATAGTATTTGTTTGTTTATCACTGAAACTTTCTGCTGCACGCAGAGAAATTAAATCTGCCCCATCTCCCAAATAGATTTTAAAAAGCCTCCCCCCCCCCCCCAAAAAAAAAAAAAAGAAAAAAAAAAGAAGAAGCAATAACAAAAAACAACAACAAAACAACAACAACAACAACAACAAAACAAAGCAATCAACGAACAACTAATAATAATGATAATAATTCACAGTAGTATCAGTAGTGGTAGTAGTAGTAGTAGTAGTAGTGGCAGTACCCATAAAAGCTGCCGTTGAGTGTTAACGGCGTACAACTATTACTACGACTACGACTACTACTACTACTACTACTACTACTACCACCACCACCACCACCACCACCACCACCACCTTGCTTGAGAAGGAAGTGGTGGTTTCATTACGGTAGAGGATCTCGCTCCTGTTCTGTGCTGACGGCATACTACTACTACTACTACTACTACTACTACTACTACTACTGCTTCTACTACTACTACTACTTTTACTACTACTGCTGCTACTACCACTACAACTACTTCTACTATCATACTGCGACTACTACTGCCACTACCACTACTGCTTAAACATTGCTTGAGAATTTGGTGATGGTTCCATAAACGTACAGGATGAAGACCTCGCTCCTGTAGACTTGGCATCTTACTTTAAACGAACTGTTGGTAAACTTGTTTTATTTGTAAAAGCCACGTTTAAACGACCTATGGTGTAAATTGGACCAGAGAGGGGTTTAAATTGAAACAGAAAAAATTGCGTTGCTTCCGTTTCACTCTCCGGACATACATAATGAAACTCAAAACACGTGTTTTTTTTTTTTTTGTTTTGTTTTTTTTTAAACACCGAGTTGAAATAGAACGTTATAGAGATGAAATTACTGGACAAACGTCTAAATTTACATGTAAATGGTTTCCATACCGACTGTTACTAGAATAGCACTGTATAACTTATTTCACTCAAGTTTGATGGACACTGTCCCGAGGTATTACTGAGATTGTTGTACATGTATTCCGTTTTCCATTTCCTTTCCCTGCTATTTTCTTTTTTGTTTGGTTCTTCTCCCCCCCCCCCCCCCCCTTTTTTTTTTTTTTTGGTTTTGTTTTGTTTGAATTCTTACTCACTTATCTTAGTCTACTTGTTTGTTTGTCTACAGTATATGTACTTCTCTGTATATGTGTCAGTCTATGTTGTAAAACACTAAAAACAGAATAACACACACACGCACGCACGCACGCACGCACGCACACACACACACACACACACACACACACACACACACACACACACACACACACACACACACAGCACGTATTTTAACTTGACGGGGTCAGCTCAAATGAATTTCTGAAGGTCCCGGCCCTGGTCATAGATGCTGCATGCAATTCATCATCGATCATTAACAGATTTATTAAAACTACTAAGTTTTTTTTTTAAAGTTTAATATACATACATGAAGATATGTTTTTTTTTTCTACTGATATATTTTATATAAATATATGTTTAGGATCAAATAGTTTCAATTTACTGTCTCCTGTGTATTCCAGTTCCGCCAAAGCCTGGAGACATTACACGCTGTGGTGCCTCATCACTGTTAAAAAGGGGATTACCTCTTTTCAGTTGCATCAAATGTTGATGCCTGTGTAGTATTGTGTATTTGGATACATTTTCAGCTTCTCAGATTAGAGGAGGAAGACTAGAAATCTCATAAAATCAGGACGTTTCAGAAGTACATTTTGCTTCCATATCTTCCGCAGATTTTCAAGTTTTAACCAGTCACAATTTTTTTTTTGCAGGCACTACCAGTGGAAAATAAAGTACAATAGTAACACTAATGCAAATTGCTTGGCTTTTGTCGGAATGCCCGAGTTTTGATTCACTCGCGGGTCCAAGTTCACCCCCATCCCCCCCAACTACTACTACTAAGTACTATATTATTACTCCTACATGTACTACCATGCTGTTGTAGTCGTTCATGGTTCCATTGCGGTACAAGAGCTCGCCCCAGTTGTTAACGGCATACACGCCTGACCGTCCGACCGACACGTGAACGAAAGGACCCTCACCGTCGGACGGGACCTGCGCGATGCTCCCCACAGTTATCTTCTTTACTTCGCCCAGCACCGGCGAGGTCAAGGTGACGACGACCAGCAGGAGAATGCAGACCAGGCAGGGGGCTCTGCGCGGTTTATCCGCACAAACAGAACTACAGGAAGTACAATAGTTGACAGCTTTAACCATTTCTCTATTGGCGCTACCGTCGTTCGTCGGGCACCAGCTGCCTGGACCCCGTGGTGACATATGGCACCGTGTGGACCACATGATTTTATAATAATAATAATAATAATACTAATAATAATATACACGCTTAATTTATCCCAAATATTTGGCTCAAAGCGCCGCGAGGTAAACCCAACACGCACGCTCACGTAATCACACGCATTCTCTCACACACTGGACATGAACACATTACAATCACGTGGTGCGAAGGGACAGCTACGGAATTTAAGTTTCGGAATTTTAGAATTGCATTTATTTTTTTAATTTTGTGGGTTGGACATTTCCAGAGCAGAGGGGGAGGAAGCCGGGAGAACCCCCAACGGTCGGCCCGAACAAACGGTGCCACATACGAGAAGGAAAAATTCTTCGCCCCGAGTGGGACTCGAACCTGACCGCTCGCATTGGTGACTAAGCCTTAACCACTAGACCACTGACCGCCCCATGATAGTCAGAGGAAGTGTTGCTTATATGTTGTACTTTACTTTGACATCCCCTTCAGCGGGTTACAAAAAGGAAACCTGACAACAGACGTGTTGGCAAGGGAGGTACATGTATGCAAAACGCGAACAAACCGTTACGACTGTAGTCGTATTTCGGGTAACATGAGCCAAACTCCACTGGTGGGCAGAGACGATTTGTCAGTTGGGTAATGCTCGATATCACTTCAATGGCGCTGCTGACCGACCAGCGTGGGTGCGTGGGTCTTTAAGGGTTGAACGTCTTTCTTGTGCCGACGCATACGGGTGACACCAAAGACGGTGCAACTAGGAAAAGGCCAGCAAGCCCAGCCGCGAATCGAACTCACGACCCGAGCACTGAAATTTCAATGCTCAGTCTCCCGTTCAACAGTCCCAACTCCCCGCGTAAAGTAACCGACCAGCATCTCCTCGTATGGAAATTCCCGTTTGACTGGCAAACCGTCCCTTCCACGTCATTTTAATGATACGCGAATGCCGAAACTTCGTAAGACAGGCCTAGCCGACTTCTGTCACTCAATGATATAGTTTTAGTTTAGTCCTCTTTATTCCCTGGGGAACATAGGGCTGCAACCACACTCCGCCAGCGCACTCGGTTCTGGGACGCCCTCTTTAGTTCGGCCCACGTCGTTCCGGCGGCCTTGGCTTCAGCGTCCGTACTCCTCCGCCAGGTCTGCTTCGGTCGGCCCACTTTGCGCTTTCCCTGGGGGTTCCAATCAAGGGACTGCCTGGTGACATTTGATGTTGGCTTTCGCAAAGTGTGTCCGATCCATCCCCATTTCCTTTTCTTGATCTCCTGCTCGATGGGGACCTGTCTTGTTCGCTCCCAGAGGTCTTGGTTGGTGATCACCAGTGGGTATCTGATGTTGAGAATGTTGCGGAGGCATCTGTTGATGAAGGTTTGCAGCCTGTGGGAGCCTGTCTTGGTGGTGCGCCATGTCTCCGAGCCATAGAGTAGGACCGACTTCACATTTGAGTTGAAGATCCGGATCTTGTTTCGCAGGGATAGGGCTGTGGATCTCCAGATGGGGCGCAGAGTGCGAAAGGCATGTCTGGCTTTGTTGGTGCGGCTCTTGATGTCTTCGTCCGTTCCTCCATCCTTGCTGACAACGCTGCCGAGGTAGATGAACTTGTCCACCTCTTTGATGTCTTCCTGGTGCAGCTGGATGGGGTCGTGCTGTTTGTGGTTGACTCTCATGACTTCGGTCTTGCTGATGTTGATCTTGAGGCCGGTCTTCTCAGCTTCTTCGGCGACTCTGTTCAGCTTCTCCTGCGCATCTTGTTGCTTGTGGGAGAGGAGGGCGATGTCGTCCGCGAAATCCAGGTCCTCGAGCTGTTTGCTGAAGGTCCACTGGATCCCTGTCCTCTTACCGTCGGTGGCTTGCCTCATGACCCAGTCGACCACCATCAGGAAGATTGTGGGTGAGAGGATGCAGCCTTGACGAACGCCGGTCCGTACTGTGAATGGTTCTGTCAGTTTCCCGTCGTGGATTACCTGGCAGGTGGCATCTTCGTACAGCTGTCGGATGATGTTGACAAACTTTGGTGGAAAACCGTAGTGAGACATCAGCTTCCAGATGACCTGCCTGTCAACACTGTCGAACGCCTTCTGGAAGTCAACGAAGGTGCTGTACAGGGGGGTCTGCCACTCCAGGGACTGCTCGATGATGATCCTCATCGTGGCTATGTGATCAGTGCAGGATCGGTCGTTGCGGAATCCTGCCTGTTCCTCCCGGAGTGTCTTGTCCAGCGCGGTCTTCAGCCTCTCCAGGATGATCCTGGTGAGAACCTTCCCTGGTATGGACAGGAGCATGATGCCTCGCCAGTTGCTACAGGATGAGAGGTCCCCTTTCTTTGGCAGCTTTACCAGGTGTCCCTTCTTCCAGTCTTGTGGCACGCTCTCGCTCTCCCAGATCTTCCTCAGGAGCGGGTGCAGCATGTCGGTGGAGGTCTGGATGTCGGCCTTGAGGGCTTCTGGTGGTATGCCGTCGGGGCCTGCTGCTTTGCCAGACTTGAGGGACTTGATGGCTTTGATGATCTCGGTCTTGGTAGGGGGGCTGGTGCTGATGTCGAGTAGCTGGGCTGCCGGTGGTATGTCTGGTGGGACTGGTGGTGGAGGCCTGTTGAGCGTTTCCTTAAAGTGTTCAGCCCACCTTGTCCTTTGGTCTTCCTCTTTGGTGATGATTTGTCCGTTCTTGTCTTTGACTGGTCTGGTGGGGTTGTTATTTTTCCCAGAGAGTGTCCTTGTTATTTCATAGAGCCGTTTCATGTTCCGTTGTCCTGCTGCTGTTTCTGCTTCTTCTGTGAGGTCGTTGATGAAGTTCCTCTTGTCGTTCCTTGCGCTCCTCTTGACCTGCCGGTTGACGTCCCAGTATTGAGCCTGCAGGTCGCGCTTGTCGTCTTGGTCGTCAGTGTGGTTGATCAGGTCTTTCAGGCGTTTCCTCTCTGTGATGAGGTCCCAGGTGTCAGATGTAAGCCACTCTTTGTGTTGTCTCGTCTTCTTTCCCAGCACTTCCCTGCATGTTGCTGTCCAGGTTTCTCGCAGGTCGTGCCAGTGCTCCTCGATTGTCTCTTCAGGTAGTGTGTCGAGAGCGCTGAATCTGTTCCTCAGCTCACATCTGAAGGCGTTGGTCTTGACGCTCTCCTTCAGACTGTGCACGTTGTACTTGTGGGATGGTCTGTCCGCCTGGTCTCTGTAGGCCTTCAGCTTGATCTTGATCGCTGCAATGACGAGGTGATGGTCTGAGGCTGCATCAGCTCCCCGCTTTGCTCGGACATCCAGCAAGCTTCTACGCCACTTCCTGCCGATGGTGATGTGGTCGATCTGGTTTACAGTTCTTCCGTCCGGTGATGTCCAGGTGGTTTTGTGGATGGTCTTGTGGGGGAATATGGTGCCTCCGATGACCAGGTCGTTGGTGGTGCAGAATTCTGTGAAGAGCTCTCCGTTCTCGTTCTGTGTCCCTGTTCCGTGTTTGCCCATGATGAGTTCTCTGTCTGTGTTGTCGGTGCCCACTTTGGCGTTGAGGTCTCCCATGAGGATCTTCAGGTCTCTTCTCGGTGCTTTGTCGAGGACGGCTTGGAGCTGCTCGTAAAAGTTCTCCTTTTCTTCCTCATCGGCCATGTTGGTGGGAGCGTAGCACTGGAGGATGGTGACTTTCCTGCCCTTTGAGTTGAATCTGGCGCTCAGGATCCTTGGTGACACTGGTTCCCAGGACAATAGTGCTTGTGTTGCTTCAGGTGTCATCAGCAACGCTACTCCGTGCATGTGTGGTTGGCCGTCTTCGTGTCCGGAGTAGAGGATGGTGTCTCCGGAGGTGAGTCGAGTGCGTCCTGTTCCTGTCCATCTTGTCTCACATAGGCCGAGCAGCTTCAGATTGTATCTATGCATTTCTTGACTCACTTGTGCTGTCTTTCCTGTTTCGTATAGGGTTCGGATGTTCCAGGTCCCTATCCTGGCTTTGGTCTTGGCTGTCAGAAGAGTAGTCGGCGCACTGGCTTCCCGAGGGCTTTCACCAGCTCGCGTCATGGGCTCTACTAGAGAGGACTCTTCCTGGACCAAGTTGCGTTGTAGATCTGTGGTTGTAGTTTCTGTAACAGGTTTTGTTTTTAAAGAGTTGGGTTGTTAGCCCTACTCAAACCCCCAACCTGGAGGACCAGTGAGTGCGCTTCGTCTGGCCTCTACCCTTCGACCTGTCCAGCATGG
The DNA here is from genome assembly GCA_018292915.2 of Batillaria attramentaria. NCBI lineage: Eukaryota > Metazoa > Mollusca > Gastropoda > Batillariidae > Batillaria > Batillaria attramentaria. The sequence continues at coordinate 252,550 of JACVVK020000209.1, read as the reverse complement.
GTGGCCCTACCAGGAGACGAATCTCCCGCCGGCATAGCTCTCGGGGTCATGGAGACACGCAAGCCCCATCTCCAACGGCAAGGATGCACTCATCGATGGGGACTCAATGATATTAAACGTTGATTTTTACAACGGGTGGACTCTTAAAACAACAGCCGAGCACACAACACGAGCAAACAAGCAAGCATGTATTAAAAAAAAAATGAACAAGTAATTCTCGGACATTACTGATTTTGTGGAATGTAAAACGCAGGAATGACGTTTACATTACAGGAAGGCTCGTAAGAATTCGAACAGTAGGAGGTAATCAACAATGTTAAGTCTGCGAATGAGAATAACGCTATATATACTGAAATTCAGCATACAGTGTTCATAATACGAAAGCAGGCAGTAGGTTCTATGTGGAACCATTCAATGGAAAAATCATTCACAATCTGAACACACACGCGCGCGTGCGCGCGCACACACACACACACACACACACACACACACACACACACACACACACACACACACACACACACACACGTAGTGGTTTCTGTGCATAACTGGACTTTACTGTGTATGCGACTCGCCTGTGCGACTTCACATATACTGACCTCATTGGATTTGCCATTGCTACCCTTGGCTGATGACAATGATTTGGATTTTCAAGCAAACTGAAACACGCGGAACGACACACAAGTCAGTATTATGTTTATGCATGTGGTTCCTAATGCCAATTTTGCTGTTGTTGGTTTTGGTTTTTTGTTTTTGCTTTTGAAATGGCCAAGGAATGGGCAAGTTTTGCCCAGCGATTCAATCTGCCTTGAACTGTAGAATGACCACCACGGCCGAATACGCGCCTTTTCTGAGCTCGCATGTCAACCTGTGCAGCTAACGATGACCAAGAGCATGATACTATTAAAGCAAAAGTATGTTAACTAAGTGTGTACATGTATATGTATACAATACTGGTGTATGAAAACCAAAAAATGTACAAGGTTTTCTCTTCTTTGGCAGTGTCATCTTCTGCTGTTCGGCAATATTGTTATGCGGAGCCAAAAATCGTATTGTGGCGTTGTATTCTGTAAGTTTTGCATTGTTTACTCTAGTTTGATTGCAAATGTTGCGGGCTACGCGCCCCTAGTCACAGTCAAAGACATACACAGACAGCGATATGAAACAAGCTGTTGCAGCTGCTCCCATCCTTGTCTATGCTAGAAAACTGGCTACATTTTGATTTTCACTCAGACCTTCAAGCGTTTTAACAGATGGGTATCCAAAACTTTTTTTTTTTTTTAAACAAAACAAAATACTGTAGTTGGAGATTGTGCTGTGATTTAATATAATATTATTACCACAAGCGCTTTCGCATCTTAACTGTCTGTAAATTTATGCACGTATGTCTCTGCTCAGGTGCTGGGTAGTATTGTCGGTTGTGAATGAACAATCCAGACTTACCCAAGCAGCTTCAGTTCTGTTCCTTGCTCAGCGTGTCACTTGGGCTGAAATGACGGACCAAGTGCGGCACTGTTGGATATATATATATATGAACGCATCTCCCAGCTGCGCCAGCGCAAACGCCAATCACCCATTGTCCAACCAATCAGATTTGACTTCAACACCTCCAACACCACAGGCATGGGACTTTGTAGCCTCGATAGCGCAGATGCAATTTATTGAACAGTTTAGCGTCAAGAGTCATTATCATCAGATCCATCAATTTTCAACAAAGCGGTAAATGATGGGTATGACGAATCAGAGGGACCCTGCACCATTCATCCTCTTGGACTGGGCTGTTAGTCGCTGAGGGACTTCACAAAATAATGGTCGGATATCGCAAACGTAGTCGCATTGAGTGAGTATGTAAGTCATAACCACTAGATCACCGACCGGCCCATGTAGAAGGGGCCTGTCTGTTCTCAGAGCAAAGCACCATTCAGCGGTCTGCTCCACTCGATTTTGATTGTTGAGTGCAGCAACCATTAAATAATACTAGAGTATGGAAACAAATGGCCTATTGAAAAATGCCTACAGGTCATTGGCAAATCATCATCGCATGGAATGCTGTGCCGTCCGATGAAAGAAAAAACAAACAAAAAAACTAGAGAGGCAGAAGCCTCCATGGCTCCCTTGTGACAAGGGTTAAGGTCATTCAAAAGAGTTTGTCAGTAAAGCTCTTATCACTATCTATCATCATTCCAAGTAAGATGTCTCTGGTGTTCCGAGTTCCTGGCAATATTACAATTTTCCCGTAAACAGTTTGTATGGCCTTGACCTTGGGTGCTTAACTGTCTGGCATGACCACACATTGTACATGTACATAAACGTACAATCAAGATTTCTCTGACTTCACAGGCTGTTCAACTGTTTACAACATGTAATGCAAGTATACAGAATTGAAAGACAGGCAGTCATACAACATCATTACATGCATAAGCATTGGTGAATACCCTGCATGTACTGAACATCGGCAAAAGCATCCACACTGCATGCTCAACTGTCCGGCATAACCACACATTGTACATGTATATATAAACGTACAATCAGGATTTCTCTGACTTTGCAGGCTGTTCGTGTTCCAAATGAATCAGTTCCCGCTGGATTTTCTCATGGTCCACCTTATGCTTCATCAGAAAAGACCCATTGAGATGAAAGACTGGTATATCGAATCTGTACTCCTTGTACCACTTCTTGTTTTCTGGTAATGTGATGTCCACCTTCTCCAGTCGGTACTGCAAAAGGAAGCCAGGTACAGTGTATCACACTGATTGTATGGCCAGTTTGATTAAAAAGGTTTCAAGTGTCACTTCATGGTCAGGTCAGCACCAGTATGTAAGGATAGGTGACACGTCATTTCAGCGCCACCATTTCAGCGCCAACAATTTAGCGCCACCATTTCAGCGCCGCGTCTTATCAGCGCCGTACAATTCGACGCCGTACATTTCAGCGCCGCGTCTTATCAGCGCCGTACAATTCGACGCCGTACATTTCAGCGCCGCGTCTTATCAGCGCCGTACAATTCGACGCCGTACATTTCAGCGCCATACATTTCAGCCCGGGGGTGTGGGCTCCTGCCCCGAAGTGGCGAAAGTACAAAGACTTAAAAAAGCGTGTGAAAACCATAATCCTGCAGTACAATGCAGGAGATCGTTCTCTCATGGACACGATGGAGGGACTTGCATTTGCGTTCATGTTTTAGGCCAACTAGGCATGTTTTACAATGGAGAGACACCAAACGACCCATTTGGATTTTAGTGATTTTAATGGACACCATGGGTTTTGGATAAATTGTCATTAAAGTTTACCTTGTTAAAAAAATGTGATTAGCTAGTTTATGTGTTTAGCTAGTTCTCTCTCTCTCTCTCTCTCTCTCTAATCGTTTGGTGCTGAAATGTACGGCGCTGAAATGTACGGCGCTGAAAACTCGTCGCGCTGAATTGGTGGTGCTGAAATGGTGGCGCTGAAATGGTGGCGCTGAAGTGTCATGGAACCGTAAGGATATTGTTCTCAAATGTGCACAAATATACGGTAGCGCAAGAACTGCATATTGTCTCCAATGGCTGTCATAAGGTTTCATTATTTTAAAATATGCCCATTCCAAAATAATTTAAATTACATGCACTAGGCTTCAAAGAAGACAATTTTTGTTTTGAAACAGTTGTGCTTGTGAGCGCACCTGTATGCATTTCAAATAGTCTTGGTGGAGTGGAGCGCACCTACATGCATTTCAAATAGTCTTGGTGGAGTGGAGCGCACCTGCATGCATTTCAAATAGTCTTGGTGGAGTGGAGCGCACCTGCATGCATTTCAAATAGTCTTGGTGGAGTGGAGCGCACCTGCATGCATTTCAAATAGTCTTGGTGGAGTGAAGCGCACCTGCATGCATTTCAAATAGTCTTGGTGGAGTGGAGCGCACCTGCATGCATTTCAAATAGTCTTGGTGGAGTGGAGCGCACCTGCATGCACTTCAAACTGTCCTAGTGGAGTGAAGCTCTGAATACAATACAGGGACTTCTGTCATGTACACTCTGTAAATATTCAGTTCTAATGAAAATTCAAATGGCCTGAAGGGCTTTTAGTCAGTATGTGATGCAACACTACAGTTCAGTGCCTGATTGTGTGAATTGGTGTAACTGTGCATATCTAACTGGCATGATGCTTGATATTGCTTTGGGGGGGGGGGGGGGGGGCTCTGTGAAAGTGGTGTACAGAAGTGGGGCACAGCAGCTCAAGTTTACACTCAGTGTTGGTGTGGGGTGGAGGGGGGGGGGTAGGGGGGGTGGGCACCTCTTGATTCTGCGCTCAGTGCAAGTGGTGGCAGAAGGGGGTGGGGGTGGAGGGAGCATTGTGATTTTGCATTCTTGTTGAGCCTGAGCCCTTTTTTTTAATTAAGTGGTACAGTGGGTGCTGTAATGCCCCTGTACCACCAAAACTATTCCGGAAGATTTGTGAGCCTAAGCTGCCATACTGGCCTTTAACTCACCCTATGTTTGTACCGCTCAAGTTCTCCGCGTGCCTGATCACACAGAGGGCAGGGGTCTTTAGTGTACATTGTCAACACAGGTAGGTTCTTTGATCTGGAACACAGTTGGCGTGCCTGTGGGCTGGCCATCACTCTGAACAGCATCTGCAACACACACGATTTTCGAACACCACAGTAGTGTTAAGTAATGTACACACTCCGGTCCACTTGGCGTGCACACACACACACACACACACACACACACACAGAGGTTTTTTTGTGCCGGCACGGATTTACCTTGTATGATCACCTACATTGCACGTTTAATGCGCCGACAAGCCTGCAACTGGTACCGTGTATAAGTGGTACTTTGCTTGCGCCTCAAGGGAGACAACTTGACCTTGGCCGGTACACAACACAATAAAAGAGAGAGAGAGAGAGAAAAAAACAAACCCACTAAACTACCGTATTTTGCAAGGTGAAGATATTTCCTGGAAAACTTCTTGTGTAGATCAAACGAAACGCCCAGCAACTGGGTGGAATTGTTACACAGAAATCTGATTCCACACCAATTTGCTTGGCCGCAAACGCATCAGGGGTGAGTACTCATGAGACGTAATTTTTGCCCTTCGAAGCCTCTTTTCAGATTGGTCGTCTGCTGCTGACTGGTATTTGTCAGATCTGCTGTCGAGCGATCGTCTGCTATTTTACGATGTCCTGTGGACGGATTTTGGCATTTCTTCAGTGGGAAGGGAAAGATCAAGTCCCAAGAGCGGCACACTTTACTGAGGCAAGAAAAGTTTATCTGTGCCTACCCGGCAAGCTGAGATCGGCTGAGAACACACTGAATGAATGGTAGCCACTCAGTACTTGAATTGTCAGTCATAGGAGCACCTTGTGATTTTCATACAGCGGAAGATTGGACACTGCAATAAGTGCAGTGCATGTGGTTACAATATGTCTCGCAAATTCTTTAAAATATCCAATTTCGTTTCACACTATATAGTGTAAATACCTAATCATTTTGTTTATTTATTATATTTCAGTGTGTTGTGGACTGCTTTCAATCAGACGCGGGCAGCTCTGACAGGGCTGCTGTATGTACTCGCCTAGAAAACAATCGCCTTATCATTACCGATAATGTCACTGAAAATGCCCACAGGTTGTACATGAAGGTAAGGCCGGGCAGGTGTGTGTGTGTGTGTGTGTGTGTGTGTGTGTGCACGCGTGCGCGCGATGCGATGCGTGTGTGATATTGTTGCCTGTCATCTACAAAGCCAACATCAGTGATGGGTGGCATGAAATAAAACTCAAACTGTTGCTTGTTTACAAAACTGTGCAGTAAACACATGCCTTTTAATTTAGCGCATATTTTTTGTGTTCTCTTTGGCTTTGTGAAAGTTGATCTGATCACATATGCTGACATTTGTTGTTCACGGAAGACTGGAAAGCTTTCAGTTGTGGTGGCTGTTTCATCATGCAGAACACCAGTGCCTTTGTTGTGTAGCTTTTCACTGAAAATGAATCGCACGTCTGTCTCTGTTTAACGTTTGTAAGCATGAATGCTTCTGTTATGAGGAAATTAACAAATGATTGGTGCAGAAAATCAATAGCTGACTGTTTGTTCATCAGCAAATGGACAGAGAGCATCTGGCACATAACAAATGCATAAATGCTGCTTGGTACAGTGTAACTGCTTTCATCCACAGTGAATAACTCGAAGCTGTTCATGTTTCTGATAGAACTAACTCAGAAGTCAGTGTTTATGTACATGTATATGGTCGAAGCAAAATGAGCTTTTACATAAAAATTTTATCTTTCTTTCAGCAAAATATGTTGTCTTTTTTTTGTTTTTGTTTGTTTTTCATATTTTTTTGCAGCTGAAATGGATTTCATTTCTTATCAGTTTTGTCACTTGTTAAATTGATACACAGCTTTGTAAAATGACTCACAGACATTTCAGATTTACATGAGGTATGTGTGTGCACCTCAGAGTGAATGCTTTTGTACATGTGTGTGTGTGTGTGTATACAAAGAGTTTGTATAAAGTCGAATCACGTCATGTAGTGACGCGTGTTGTTCTTCCGTCGCTTTTTACGTCGTGTCGTGACGTGAATTCTTGACCGGAACACACGGCTGATTTGAACGTTATTAGTGTCAGACATATTAGCTTTTATCTGCAGAGTTTGTCCTTTATCAGATCTGAACGACCCTGAAAACAATGGAAAATACTGTTGACAAATAAATTCCTTCTGACATTCAGATTTCCCAAAGCTACTCAGAGTTATAGACTATATATCATTCCAGCCGCACTGGTTAACAACACAAATACCATGAAAGCATTACTAATGATACATCTACTGATCATTACAATCATGTACATGTACATACCTTATCAGTCTGATAAAGGACAAACTCTGCAGACAAAAAGCTAATATGTCTGACACTAATAACATTCAACTCAGCTGTGTGTTCCGGCCAAGAATTCACGTCACGACACGACGTAAAAAGCGACGGAAGAACAACTTGCGTCACAACCGATTTAAGGACTGTTGCATATCTTTTGCAGCACCCATCATTTTGCCCTGTCAAGCACCTGGATGAAACCCTGGTGTCTCGGCTCAGTGAGGTGACACTTTCTCGAGGAGTGGATACAGGTGTTGCTGTTATTCTGGAGTCATCAGACGGCAAAATTCTTCTGACGAAGAGAGCAGCTCACCTGCGTGCTTTCCCAAATGTTTGGGTCCCACCTGGTAACACTCTTCTTGTCCACGTATACAGATATATGAATTTTTTTTTTATCATAGAAGTGTAATGTCATCAGCAAGATTTGTCCACCCCCATTTTCTAAGATAAAGTACATGTACTTCTATTTCAATACTGATTCTGCTAGTTTTAGTTAAAGGCATGAAGCAAAAACACATGCACCCGTTTGACTGTGAAGGCTCTGTTCAGTGGCACAGTCAAGATCTATTCCCTTAAATGTAAATATCCTGTTCAACTGTTAGTGTTTCTCTTTTCTGTGCAAAAACAGAGTTCCCTGTGGTTTGAAAATACAAGGGTCCTTGGGGCGCTCTCTCCATATTTTTTAGGGTCCTTTTGTAAATTTTAAGGGGGCTGTGGTCTTTCGGTAAAACAAGTTTGCAAGTCAAAACCATTTGTTGTTGTTTACACAAGTATTCTAGTAGGAGAGATGGATGTGAATTGTAGCATGTCAGCCATAGTGAATCGGCACACGCTTACCACATAGCGCATTATGAGAGACGAAAAACGTGCGTCCCCTGTGACGCACTGTTTTCAGATTTGTGCGTCAATTTAGGAGTTGTGTGTGTAGAAATACGCACACCTGTGCGTAATCAGGAACACTGAAAAAGTAAAGAATGATGTTAGTATTACACACTATTTTAATTGCACATATTTCTTTAGCCTTCCGTTGTATTTGCAGGTGGTCATTTGGAGCTTGATGAAACGGTAATGGCCAGTAGTTCTGTCATGTACCAGGAGAATTTTGTGTATTTATTTATACTTGCGACAGTTGTAGCAATCTGCCTGTCCTGTAGTTGTCAATTCCCAGAAACTGCTGCCCAGGTTACCTCTACTGATTGCATTGATCTATACTGATTTCTAATGCTGGGTGGATAGTAGGAGTTAATTGTCCCTGCCACAAGGGTTATTGAATAAGAATGGTTGAAGACGGCCTGAGTATGGTGTGTGTGTGTGTGTGGGGGGGGGGGGGGGGGGACAGCTACTCTAACTGAACAATCCAGCTCAACATTTTTCAGTTCAAACAGACGGAAGGTCACTGTTTATAGTGTAAAGTAACTGCTGCTGTTTGAACTGTATAATAACAGGTGTGTTACAGTCCACTGTGTTAAGCTGTATTCTCTGTAAATGATGTGCTGCATTTTCCTGTTTGTTGTACTGAACAAGTTTTCTGTTGTGCTCTTGCCAGCTGACCCAGGCAGGGCTGCGGGAACTGCATGAGGAAACTGGACTTCATGTACAGGAGAATGAGTGCCATGAGGGGCTGCTTCACCCACTTGCCCTGTGGGAGGTAGGGAATTTTCAGAGGAGTTTTCATGTTGCCACCTTTTCAGTTTTATGGAGGCTTCTGCCTCTCTATTTTTTTCCCCCAGAATTTTGGAGTGTTGCTTGATGATGATGGGCTGTGTGCCAATCATTCCTTTGGTCTCTACTAAAATACATATACATTATACAAGTTTGCAATCGCATGACATAATTCATATTATTTCACTTCCGTTTGCAGTCCGTGTATCCACCGAAGGTTTCACTAGGCCCTCCAGCCAGACACCACATCGTTCTGTATCTGCTTGCCAAGCTGAAGGCTCCTCACACAGCTAGTGCAATGTCCAGCAGGCTCAAGTTTGACCCCAATGAAGTGGCAGCAGCAGTGTGGATAGATCGCAAGATGGCTACAGCCATTGTTCAACAGTGTGAGGAACTGGAACAGGATGCTGAGGTTGATCCAAGTTTGCCATCCACAATCAGGTACATGATCATGCAGTTTGCATCAGCTCATTGCTGACCTTGACCGCATGCCATGGAAATCCCCTGTGACCCAGGCTCTGTGTGCGTGCACAACATTGTCAACCGGGCGATTATAGCAAATATTTATTTATTTTTTTATTTTTTTAAAGAGCTCTTTCTTAGATGTTTCCTAATCATGTTTGGTATGGTTTGAAAGATAAGTACATGTATAAGCACTTTTAGGGAAAAACATTTTTGATTGGAAAAACGTTGCATAGTGACCACAATGAGAGCGGAGATAACATGGGTTATGGGTGCTTGGTAACAGCAGCTAGCGTCCTCACGCGTCGGTGCCCGTGCAGGGTTTAGGTGTGCGGTTGGCAACGGTATGCAAGGATTCTGCACAAATGCTGGGTGCATGGTCGTGAAAAAGTTAAAGCCTCTGTGAACTTTCCTGGCATAAAACAATGTTGTGGAACATTTTTCATTGAAATGCACTTAGCTCTTTGCTTCAAAACAGTAGTTTATATGACAAGATATGACATGATTGACCTGTGTGAAGCCTCGCTTCATAGTAGTGAAGCAGATGTCTGGGTCTCTTCACAGAAATTTGCAGCAGCAGTCACTCAAGAGCAGCATTGTGTATTCAAAGAAAGACATATTTCACAACTACAAGACACCGCAAAGTTAAACAAACCGATAAAAATAAACACTTTTTCTGCTCACAACTTGACTTTTATTTTCTTCCTTTTTTTTTTTCAGAGCTCATGTTTTGAATGAGAAACAAGAACAGGTGGAGGCCAGCATATCTCTGACTCCTTTCTTCCAAAGATCGGGGGAGACGGAGGACTGTGAACGTGTGAGCACAGGGACCAAGTATGCTCTACAACAGTATTTGCAGAGGACCACATAGACTGTATTCTAGTCTGGTATTGAGAAGAGGTTGTGCCTGGCACACAGTTAGTGTGCCTATGGTTGTTTTTTTATTTGTTTGATGTTTCAGGCCTCTGGTGTGAATTTATATAAGTTACGTTTCAACACTCATGGATTTTCAGTTTAACTCAGTCACTGCTGGTCAATTTTTCCCTTACATTTCTTTGCATACTGGCCATTTTTACGGGTTAGTAGCAAAGTCAGAAATAAATAACAACACAACACACAAATTTTCAGATAGTAGTGTAATTAACACATGATTTCAGGCAGATAGCCCTTTGGATCGCAAAAGTAGACACAAGCACTCCCCTTTCCCATTACCCAAATAGACGCCCCCCCAAAAAAAAAGAAAAAAAAAAGAAGAAAAAAAAAGAGATAAAAGTCCACTCAGTGCTGAATCACATATTATCCACAGAGTCAAATTGTTTTACACGCACTCCCTATACTCACCGCTGTAGTTGTGGTGATGGTTTGCGATGTGGTTACCTACTGATCACCATGATCCTGGTTGTCTTGTGCTAAAAAGAAAAAAAAGTTAAAGGGAAAACCGGGATCGTGGTGATCAGTAGGCTATAGTGCTAGCATGGCGTCACATCAGCAGGGTCACGGTTATCAGTAGTGAGTGAGTTAAAGGCTGCTGCAGTTGGGCAGGGACGATTTGCCATCCAAACCGCAATAATTTATTTGAGACAGGCCACGTGCTGGTCCGTTACCAGCGCCTGCTGCATATCAAACTATGTGCAGTTCACAAATCATCCCTGCCCACCAGCATGGTTTAACTTGACCCTGTTGAGAATAGTACAGGAGACGTCTATATAAAATGCATGTCACCCTGCAATATTCACAAAATTCAGTCATGAAGATTTTATTGATGATGTTGATTATTTTTTTAATGTGCATTTTCCAGAATGATCTGTGTTTGTGCAATGGAGCATGCCTGTTTGCATGAACTTGCACGTTTGTGCATTGCTGAAGATCGACTAAACTTGATCTCATTCTTATCTAAAAGAGACAGGAAAAAAATTCCAAATGCCTTCTTTGTCGTTCACTGTGTGCACGTACTGTATGTGTGTTTGGTATACCCAGTATGTGAAGGGTAGTCATCCTGTAGTGTAATCAGAATAAAGGCATTTTCATGTAATTCGGTTCCATACTGACATGTCTCTGCATTCTTTCCTCAGAAGTGTATAGATCATGTACTGCCTATTTCCGGTAGAGAATGTGTGTGTGTGTGTGTGTGTGTGTGTGTGTGTGTGTGTGTGTGTGTGTGTGTGTGTAAATTTGGTATGGGTGCATGTACACATTTACCTAATTTATATGTAAAGATTTTCATTATAATTTCATTTTCAAAACAAGTTTTGTTTCATCATTATTGAGTTATTCCTTGGACTTGGAATTTCAGTCAGTGGCTTGAAAGTAATTTCACATGCCGTGCATGTCAAATTGTTTGTAATAAACTTTGAAACAGATAAGCTGGTTTAAACTCAACTGTGTCATGTGCTAGCTGTTGTTGTTTTAATTAACATATTGTTTGCTGCAGAAATTCCCTTCTCCAAGGTTAAATTCCTATGTCTTGTAATAAGCAACACCATAACCTCCACCCCCCTTCCCCCCTCCCACCCCCCCTTCCCCCCTCCCACCCCCCAAAAAAACAAAACAAAACAAGAAACACCCCCCCCCCCCACCCCCAAAACACACACACACACACACACACACAAAACAGGAAAACAAAAAAAACAAAAAAAAGAAAAAAACAGCAGCTAAACACAACAGGTATATCTAAGTTTACTTCACTGGAAAAGTTGTGATTTCTTTTTCATCAGCACACTGACTGTAATAGTGCTGAAACAAAAACACACTAAAAAAAAAAACTAAAAAAAACAAAAACGCCCAAACATCTGTTTTACATGTACATGTACATATATATACTGGAAAACTTTTGGGCCCCTTTCATGTCTGTTGCACAAAGCTTTCTCCAGGAAATATTTTTTTTTCAAGTCTGAAGAAAGGGGACAACAACAGGATAGAAAAATAATTACAGGAAAAATGAATGTGTTTCAGAGCTAATGAAATGTTACACATAAAGTGTAGCCGGCATCAGCACGATGATGAGCTGAACCACTTTTTTGCACTAAAAAAAAAAGCGCGCCTCTCTACTTCTCTCTCAGTTCAAATCCCGGCTAGGGCCAAATACTGATTTGTGCTGGCTGTCTTTTTTTTTTTGGTGCTTTGCCTTTGGTGGTGGAAAGACATCAAACCCTCAAACACTCAGCCACACTCTCCCTGTGTGTGTGTGTGTGTGTGTGTGTGTGTGTAAATATTGTGTCAGTGTCGGTGACAAAGCAGCTGTTATTGCTGTTTGGGTCATTAACTTTAACTCGGTGACTGCGAACCGAAGGCTCGATGTGCGACCTATGTATGTATCACTGAGTGTCACAGTTTTAGTCAGTAACTGATTACTTGAACATGGTGACTGTGAAATCTTCTAATTCCATTATCTGTTAGAGCTTTGTATGGAAGTCAGTGATTGATTTTGACAGTCTGGATCATCCACTGGGGTTGATACATGTACATCTGACCGCATTCACTGTACTCAGCTATCGATGTACCACCGTCGTCTACAGAACATTAGGTGCACGTGCACCGATCACCCGAGGTTCCTGTATGGTACTCTTCCCACATGGTTCGACAACGCGATGCACTCGAATGAACCACTTGGGTACAACGGATTTTGAGGATTAGCTCGGCTGGACTGGCACCCTTGCGTAAGTGTTTCTGTATGTTTTGGATGAAAAAGCACCTCTTTCTTTTAATGAATTGGTTCATTTTCTTTCACTCTTTTGCAATGAAACCGAAAACATTTTGTGATCGCGGTGTGCGTGCACCTGTCCTTAAATCAAGCAAGTCCGTTCGCAGCATGTATAGCTCCATGCGAGCATGCTAGGTCAAAGTGCATACAGTAGCAGTTTTGTGACAACTTGCTGACTTGTGTAATTGGTGTTGCTTAATAGTTCCACTGCTTCTTAAAGAAAGTACATGTTGCTGAATACTGACGAAGAACTAGCGCTGATGCGGTTTCGGAAGTACATGTACATGTAACTGATAACAGCACATTTTCTAACCAGATAGTTCAGAGACCACGAGAGTGTGGGGAGTGTCTGTGCGCATAGAATCTGTAACGACGCACAGAGTTGGGTAGTTGACATTGGGTAATTCCAGTATTGCTTCTGTTTTGCTTTTTTTTTTCAATTAATCAAATTAATCCAGATTGACTGAAGTTCATTCTACTTAGCTGCCATCATCTTTGCAAAAATGTCTTTACTTTAATTGGGTTTAGAAGTAAAACCTTGCAAACTTCAAAAAAAAGTTTCCAAATGTTGCAAAGATGCACAACAAGCAGAATCAGGTGAATGCATTGCGTTATACATAGTCACCATATCACATGCAGCATGTTATTGTATCGATCAGTACAATTACCCAGAATTTCAGACACTGCGTGTGCCCTGTGCCACATGTTCAGGGCTTGTGGTAGATATTTTTTCTGAGGGTCAGCATGACTTCCAGCAGAAAAATCTGAGGGTCAGCCTACTCTAACAGACATAAACGCCGTACATTTCAGAGTGTCTGTGGCGACTGCTCTGACGATCGATCGCCGAAGATTGAAACTGAAACTGTGAAAGCTGTGCATCATGCTATCAAATTTGATTATCACGCGACGCACTCCTGCTCCAAAATTTTAAAATCTGTGCGTCAGTAAAACCTCCAGTGATTTTTTTTCTGCGTCATTTCGTGATTTCTGTGCGTCAATACGCACAGTTTGTGCGTTAACACAAGCCCTGGTGTTTGATGTTTAGACATAAGGACAGAATCTCCTGTAAAAAACATCAACTATGCACCCATATATGCACTCTTCGCTCATACACCCATCACATACACTCATGGCAGTAATACTGTAAATGATTAAGAACAACATTTCTTAAGAGCTGAATTTCATAATTAAGAACAGAACTATAATTCAAAAGCATAATACTACTTCAGTCCATCAGAGAAATAAAATCTCCGTATTATATAAAATCAACCATGCTTTACAGTTACACACTCATCTGCTCATCCATGCGTCACGTGCGCACACACTCAGCCATAGTCATACACTCTACACTTGCATACCTCCACGCCACTTATCACCAGGTGAAAAACATTCCAACGCACCAATCATCATACTTCATAATTTCAAACATAAACATAATAATCATGGATTCCTTGGCTTGCCACCTCTCATAGAATGATAGATTTTTCCTATAAACAGCTCATCCATGACACCAAGTGTGATTTGAAACTGAAGGTTGTCCATACATGTACAGGTTTTGCTATCATTGTGATTTGGGCTGCAATCCAGAAATCTATGACAAAAACTGACCGTCACTCAGGCTGAAAAAAACAACAACATTGTGAATAAATGTTATTTGTCTATTCAGATAAAGGAGCGGCGGTGTTGCGGTGTGAGACAAGATGCCTTCAGGAGTTTGGGACAAAGCATTAATTGGTGTGGCAGGTGCAGCAGGTGCTGGGGTTTTGGCATGGCAGACACAGTTTCCATGGATCAAATATGACTGGCAAATCATACAGGTAATCACAAGTGTACCGAGAGCTGAGTAAATAACCAGTGTGATAGACTGTCAACAGGTGAGTGTGCACCCACTTGCCTTTTTAGCATGTACCATTAGTGAAAGCTCTTGCCTTTTTGTTACTAAACTGTAGAGACATCAACAGATTCGGCTTTGTTATCGCTGCATTTAATTTCATCCAAGTTTTGCAGGCAGAATGACATGATTCCTATAACAAAGAAAATATGTGTAGTTAATATACACATATTACATCCCATGTTTGCAAAAGAAAGATGGGCCATTTAGTGTTTACACTAGCACAGTCAAAAAGCTTGAATGAACCTGAATGAAACAAGTCATTGGTGCTTCGAAAGTAACCTAATGTGTACATACAGTAATACTGTACTTTTACTTCTTGGTACTTATGGTGGTCGGTGGTGTAGTGGTTAAGAGACTTGTCACCAACGCGAGAGGTGGGGGGTTCGAGTCCCACTCGGGGCAAAGAATTTTTCCTTCTCGTATGTGGCACCGTTCATTTGGGCCGATCGTCGGGGGTTCTCTCCGGGTACTCCGGCTTCCTCCCCCTCTGCTTTGGAAATGTTCAGCCCGCCAAATTTGAAAAAATAAATGCAATTTTAAATTCCGAAATTCAAATAGCTGAGCTGACCCTTTGCACCACGTGATTGTAATGTGTTTATGTCCAGTGTGTGAGAGAATGCGTGTGATTCACGTGAGCGTGCGTGTTGGGTTCAGTTTGCGGCGCTTTGAGCCGATTCAGGAAATTGGGTAAAGCGCCTATACAATACTCATTATTATTATTATTATTATTATTACTTGGTTGTAAAACAGTCTGTCCTTGGCTGACCAAACTTTCCAGTCTGAAAAGTTTGTATTGAATTTTATAAATTATAAATTGCAGACTTCCATTGCTTTGTGCAGGCCGGAAAACGTATACTCAAGAAGCGAGAAGAGCTGTTCTCCAGATTCATAGTTGACAAATTTGAATCATTTGTGACCCAGCACCCAAAGAAAGCCATGCTGATATTTGAGGACTGCGTGTACACGTATGAATTCATGGAAGAGCAGGCCAACCGTGTTGCTAACATGATGCGAAATCTTGGACTCAAGCGTGATGATACTGTAGCACTCATGATTCACAATGAGCCTGCCTTCGTGTGGACTTTCCTAGGTAAGGCAGTTTTGGAATCATGTGTGTAACAACGTGAGTTAACTATAGTTTTCCATTTTTGACTCCATTGTGTAACAAAGGGAGTCTATGTAATAACCCTCCATCATGTGTGTGTGTGTGTGTGTGTGTGTGTGTGTGTGTGTGTGTGTGTGTGTCTCCCCAAAAACTTTAACATACCTGTATTCAATAACCTGGAGGCAAGGTCAAGTCCATACAACTTAGGCCCCTGGCTCCACGTGGAGCATGGGCCATCGACAACCCTTCGCCATCGCACTCTGTTCTGGGCTATTCTTGCCAGTCCAGCTGTACTTTAATATTGGCTTTTTCTCAGAATCTATGAACAGCAGAGGCACCATTTTGGCTTGCTGATAGACAGCAACAAAACCTTTGAAAATATACCCATTTGCATGAACTTGACTCAAGGTCAAGGTCATTAAATTTGTCTGTTTGGAAATTTAATATGGGCATTTTCTTCGAATTTACAAAGACCAGAGGCAATAAACTTGGCATGACATCGTTAAGACCTTTACTGACATGCTTCTATTCAATGGCCTGGACACAAGGTCAAGGACAAACAAGCTGTTTGTGGAAAACTTCAACACAGTTAACACTGGCATTTTCTCAAAAACAAACAACAGCAGAGGCACCAATTAAACTTGGGTTGATGATCATGATAGACAGCAATAATACCTATTTAGGCATGTACCCTCTTAAATGTCCTTGACCAAAAGATCAAGGTCATTAGAGCTGTCTGGCCTGAATTTTGACGTTTGCATTTTCTCAAGAATTACAAACACCAGAGGCATCAAACGTGCCATAATAATAGACGTTGATAAGTTCTTTACGGACGCATCTTGTTTGAAAGACCTTGACCAAGGTCAAGGCCGTACACGCTGTCCAGGGGAAACTGTAACACACACTGCAAGTTTCTCAGAACCAGAGACACCTAACGTGACATGATGTTAGACATGGATAAGTCCTTTACAGCTATACCCTTTTTGACTTTGACTTATTTCACAAGTACGTCAAGTAGATCAAAAATGCTCTGCCTCTCTATTTTTTCTGTTGTCTGCCATTCTAGTTTATAAAAATGCGGGGAGCCGGGGTGGTCGAATGGTAGAGCGTTGGACTTCTAATGCTCGGGTCATGAGTTCGATCCCGGCTGGGGCCAAATTTGTGCTGGCTTTTTCATCGTTGCCCCGTCTTTGATATCACCCTATGTGGTGGAAAAGGACGTTAAACCCCCCCACACCCACCCACCCCCACCCTTATAAAAATGCCATGCTTTTCTTGGGAAAACTAGTAACTCTTTATTTTGTCGGCTAATATGATTGCATGCTATTTTAATTGTCAGTAAACTTTGATAACTTGCCTATTTCAGGTCTGCAAAAACTTGGAGTAGCTTGCGCCCTGATCAACTTCAACCTGAAATACAAACCACTGTCACACTCAGTCCTGGCTACTGAACCTAAGGCCTTCTTCCTTGGAGCAGGTATTTTCTGTGTGGCTGGTGAAGAGAAAACGAAACACACTTAAGCATGCATAAAAACATGCTTGCACACCCACCCACTCAAAGGAGTGATGATCGAAAGTTCCATGTTTCCTCATTTTCACAGAAAACACAGATACCATATTTTGATGTACATGTACCACCCAAACTTGTCACAGTTTAAGTTGGCATGAAGACATTTTATGTGTGCAAAGCTGGAGGACCTTGCCCAGAGGTCAAGGTCATATGGTTTGGAAGAAAGAATTTGTCGTATTTGACAGAAGGTTGGCCTTTTTTTTTTCTTTTTTTTTTTTAGTGACCTCTCCTATTGGCTAAAATCACTTGCTTTTGTTGTTCATTCTGTCATGAGTGCATTGTGAAATCTGATGTTGACTGCTGTGTGCAGGTGAGGATCTACTGCATTCCGTGAGTGACGTGTTAGAAGACCTGCAGGGTTTGCCTATTTACGTCCAGGGCCTCTCACCTGGGCAGGTGCCAATTGGGATGCATGATTTTGACGCCCTCATGAGTCGAGCACTTCCTGTGAGGCCAGACGCAAGTGTGCGTGAAGGGATGACAAACGATTCCATCTGCAGCTACATTTATACTTCCGGCACAACCGGTAACATACTGAGCCTTTCACTGTTTTTTTACTGTGGTACCTGTGGGGCGGTCGGTGGTCTAGTGGTTAAGAGACTTGTCACCAATGCGAGAGGTCGGGGGTTCAAGTCCCACTCGGGACAAAGAATTTTTCCTTCTCGTATGTGACACCGTTCATTCGGGCCGATCGTCGGGGGTTCTCTCCGGGTACTCCGGCTTCTTCCCCCTCTGCTTTGGAAATGTTCAGCCCACAAAATTCCGAAATTTAAATAGCTGAGCTGACCCTTCACACCAAGTGATTGTAATGTGTTTATGTCCAGTGCGTGAGAGAATGCGTGTGATTCACATGAGCATGCATGTTGGGTTCAGTTCGCAGTGCTTTGAGCCAGTTCATGAAATTGGGTAAAGCGCCTATACAATACTCATTATTATTATTATTATTACCTATTATTACATGAGGTAAAAAAAAATATGCCCAGTACTACTCAAAGAGGCACATAGTTTTATTGAAAGCAACTTTTGAGATATATATATACTTTGGTGCACTGATTCTTCCTGCTGTGGGAGGATGAGGTCAAAGGTAAATTTCAATTTCAAAGCAAATTTGTTGTCCCAAAGCTGTCGGGGGTTCTCTCTGGGTACTCCGGCCTCCTCCCCCTCTGCTTTGGAAATGTTCAGTCCACCAAAATTTGAAAAATGAATGCAATTCTAAATCCCAAAATTTAAATAGCTGAGCTGGCCCTTCACACCACGTGATTGTAATGTGCGTGTAATGTGTAGTGTGTGAGAGAATGTGTGTGATTCACGTGAGTGTGTGTGTTGGGTTCAGTTCGCGGCGCTTTGAGCCGATTCATGAAATTGGGTAAAGCGCCTATACAATACTCATTATTATTATTATTATTATCTGCAGTGGTGAAGTGCAGTGAACTGTAGCAGTAGACAGAAGCTCTTTACTGGGCATTGCACCGAGTAACTGAAATTATCCCAGTCATTTTCAGGTCTTCCCAAGCCAGTGTATATCAGTCAGATGAAGGCCAGTGGCATTGGTAGTGTGATGCTAATTGCTGACCTCACTGGAAATGATGTCATATACACAGTGCTCCCTCTGTACCACAGCGCTGGAGGGGGGATTGGCTTATATGGCCTCCTAAACACAGGTAAGTATCTTTAATCTTTCGAACTCTGTAAGGCCTAGGCGCTTTACATAAAATAGGAACAGAGCTTACATGATCACTTCTCATGGTTTACCATGAAAGAAACCACAAGATGTTTCAGTTTTTAGCTGTAGCTGCTGAGCCTCCGGCATGGTAACTACAGCAAGAATTGAAACATCGAGTGGTTTCTCTCGTGGTAAACCTGGAGAACAAATCATATAAGCTGTTTATACCACGAGCTTTCAGACTCTTACCTCTCATATTTTTTCCATTTCAAACATGACGTATGAGTTCCAAATGTTTTGTGCGTGCTTGACCGATGATGTTACTGGAGTGTGTTATTGTGAGCTTATAAACCAGTGAGTGTGTTATGAAAGTCATTACCCACAATATCATGCTCTGATTCCTTACTGCATGTATTTTCGGATGTAAAGCACCCATAGTTAACTCTGAAAATTTGCACTGGGAAATTGATTTATGTGAACAAACAACAGCAGATAAAAGACACAGAAAAACGGATGATTTTCAAGTCAGTATCAAAGAGAAATGTATGTAGGATTTCAGTGTTGTAACATGTCACCTTCAGACCGTTTTACCCAACTACTCAGTACTGTCAGACAGGCAGCCACACGCAGCACACCTGAATAGCTGGCTATACAGACACATTGTTCTGTGTTTTACACACAATCACCAATTTGAGACTAGTGCTGTGTTAAAGGCATAGCTCTGCTTTGATCTCGCGTTCTAGTGTTTTGCATTATTTGTGTTTTTGCAGGATGCACAATGGTGCTGCGGAAGAAGTTCTCTGCCAGTCACTTCTGGGAAGATTGCCGCAAGTTCAACGTGACTATGATTCAGTACATTGGGGAGATCTTCAGGTACATCCTGGCACAACCACCAGTAAGTCCGCTCTGCTGGAACATGTGATGTCTTCTCTGTGAATGCATGTCTTGCTGTTTGCGAGTGTGCATCTCACTGTCTGAGAGTGTCTTCCTGTCTGATGTGTGTGTCTTCCTGTGCACGAGTCTATGCCTTCCTGTCTGTCCTTGCAAAATGAACCACATTCGTTACATGGGCTTAATTGGTGACTAGGAGTAGCCTTTCCGTGGTGTTTCATTCTACAGTTCAGCTTCTAATGTTACCACCAGCGTTGTGGTTGAAATGTTCACACTGAGTCTGATTGTTGGAAATGTTTTTCCTTGTCTTAGAGAATAGTAGGATTAAAGATCTGAATAAGAGAATAAATATTAATGTAGTCGCTTATTCTTTCCCACTTCCAGCAAGTTTATTTCATTAGTGGCACCAATAGGAGGACTAAAATGTGTGGTAACTTCTTCAGAGCCATAGAATAGTGTCCCCCCCAAAAAAAACCAAAAACAAACAAAAAACAAAACCCAAAGAACAACAACAACAACAACAAACAAAAAAACAACTACAAAAAAGTTTTTAAGCAACTTTGAATTTTTTAAATTTTGCATGATAGGTTTAATTTTCTGAAATTTGGCAGAAAGGTAAACCAGATAAGGCAGTTTGATTAACCTTTACGCATCGGGATGCGAACCGGCTCGCGTCACTCTCAACCGTCGTAGGCACCGAGCCGCGAACCGATTCGCGTCATCCTAAACGGCCAGCAGCTGCATGCGCGTCAGCAGGGAAGTAGGTCACTGGCCAAGCTCGCGATGTCAAAGAGTTAACAGTTGAGTTTGTTTGTTCTGTCTTTATTACTTTTTGGCTCACTTGTGTAACAAAGTGAGTCTATGTAATAACCCTCCGTCGTCTGTCTGTGTGTCTGTCTGTCTGTGTGTCTGTCTGTCTGTGTGTCCGCAGTAAACCTTAACATAGGCATTTTCTCAGAAACAATGAGCAGCAGAGGCACCAAACTTGGCAAGCTGATAGACAGCCATAAGACCTTTCAAAACATACTATAATGATTGACCTTGACCCAAGGTCAAGGTCACTAAAGCTGTCTGTTTGGAAATTTTACATTGGCATTTTCTCAGAATTTAGAAAAGCCAGAGACATCAAACTTAGCATGGCGATGGATATTGACAACACCTTTACTGACATACCTGTATTAAGTGACTTTGAATCAAGGTCAAGGCCATACAAGCTGTTTTGCGGAAAACCTTTCAAAACCTTAACATTGGCATTTTCTCAGAAACAATGAACAGCAGAGGCACCAAACTTGGCAAGCTGATAGACAGCCATAAGACCTTTTAAAACATACCATAATGACTGAGGTCAAGGTCGCTAAAGCTGTCTGTTTGGAAATTTTACATTGGCATTTTCTCAGAATTTAGAAAAGCCAGAGACATCAAATTTAGCATGGCGATGGATAGTGACAACACCTTTACCTTAACATTGGCATTTTCTCAGAAACAATGAACAGCAGAGGCACCAAACTTGGCAAGCTGATAGACAGCCATAAGACCTTTTAAAACATACCATAATGACTGAGGTCAAGGTCACTAAAGCTGTCTGTTTGGAAATTTTACATTGGCATTTTCTCAGAATTTAGAAAAGCCAGAGACATCAAATTTAGCATGGCGATGGATAGTGACAACACCTTTACTGTCATACCTGTATTAAGTGACTTTGAATCAAGGTCAAGGCCATACAAGCTGTTTTGCGGAAAACCTTCCAAAACCTTAACATTGGCATTTTCTCAGAAACAATGAACAGCAGAGGCACCAAACTTGGCAAGCTGATAGACAGCCATAAGACCTTTCAAAACATACCATAATGACTGACCTTGACCTAAGGTCAGGGTCACTAAAGCTGTCAGTTTGGAAATTTTACATTGGCATTTTCTCAGAATCTAGATAAGCCAGCGACATCAAACTTTGCATGATGATAGACATTGACAACACATTTACTGACATACCTGTATTAAGTGACTTTGAATCAAGGTCAAGGCCATACAAGCTGTTTTGCGGAAAACCTTCCAAAACCTTAACATTGGCATTTTCTCAGAAACAATAAACATCAGAAGCACCAAACCTGGCTTGCTGATAAACAGCAGCAAGACCTTTCAAGACTTACTATTTTGATTGGCCTTGACTGAAGGTCAAGGTCGTCAAAGCTGTGTAATTGGAAATTTAAAATTGCCATTTTCTCAGAATGTAGGGGTACCAGAGGCATCAAACTTTGCATGGCATGATAGACATTGACAAAACCTGTACTGGCATAACCTGTACTGGCATACTTGTATTCAATTTCCTTGGGTCAAGGTCAAGGCCATTCAAGATGTTTTGTGGAGACTTTAACGTTAGCATTTCCTTGGAAACAACAAACAGCAGCAAGGCACAATGATAGGCAGCAAAGAGACCTATGCAGACATACCCATTTGAGTGACCTTGACTCAAGGTCAAGGTCATTACAGCTGTCTGTTGTGAAATTTTACATTACCATTTGTACAGAAACTACAAAAATTAGAGTTATCAAATTTGGCATAATGATAGTCACTGATAAGCTCTTCACTTACAGATCTCATTTGAATGACCTTGACCCAAGGTCAAGGTCATAGAAGCTGTCCTGGGAAAACTGTTATGTTGCCATTTGCCGTTTTCTTAGGAACTATAAACACAAGACACCTTATTTCGTGATAGCTAGTGATAAGAGCTTTAGAAACAAACTCTTTTTAATGACCTTGACCCATCTCACAAGTGAGCCAAGGAGGCTTTGCTCCTCTAGTTTTAACATAAAAAAACACCCAAACTGGTGCATCGTCAGTGAGTTAATCTTTTCACTTTCTGCATTCTAAGTTTCTTTTCTCTGATCAGAGTGATCTAGAGAGCCAGCACAAGGTGAGAGTCGCCTTTGGCAATGGACTGCGCAAAGACATCTTTGAGCAAGTACTGAAGCGTTTCAAGATTCCCCACATTGTTGAGTTCTTTGGAGCGACTGAGGGTGTCACAATGCTTGTCAACGTCGCCAATGTTCCTGGTGCCATCGGTCGAGTGTCACCATTTCTGGTGAGTTTGAAAAGGTTTTGTGCATAGCATATATTTTACCTATGGGGATTTCAATTGAATGTATCTGGTACCACATGTCAGGTGTCACCGTTTCTGGTCATGCAGTTTGAATACTGTTGCAGGGTTTTTTTTTTTTACATAAAAAAAAAACAAACAAACACAAACCCTTATTAGATTACTAAGTTGCTTTTATGTAAATTCACTTTCATGTAGCAGGTGCCATTGGTTGAGTATCACACTTTCTGGGTAGTGTGAATAGTAGTTTCATGAACTGCATTTTTCACTTAGGGGAAATTTATTTTGCTTCATCAAGTGGATATTTTCCATACTGGTGTATCATACACCAGTAGAGAAAATATAATAATAATAATAATGAGTATTGTATTGGCGCTTTACCCAATTTCATGAATTGGCTCAAAGCGCCACGAACTGAACCAGCACGCACGCTCACATGAATCACATGCATTCTCTCACACACTGGACATAAACATTTTACATTCACTTGGTGTGAAGGGTCAGCTCAGCTATTTAAATTTCGGAATTTACAATTGCATTTATTTTTCAAATTTGGTGGGCTGAACATTTCCAAAGCAGAGGGGGAGGAAGCCGGAGTACCCGGAGAGAACTCCCGACGATCGGCCCGAATGAACGGTGCCACATATGAGAAGGAAAAATTCTTTGCCCTGCGTGGGACTTGAACCCTTGACCTCTCGCATTGGTGACAGATCTCTTAACCACTAGACCACCGACCGCCCCAAAATATCCACTGAACTCCTAAATTCAAAGTTTCATGATAAATCTGTCTTGAGCAATTAAGCTGAGAGTTGTTGCAAATGTATAGTGTAGTACATAAACGTTGTATGCATTTTTGTTCAGAACCTGATAGATCCTGAGCCCAAGGTGCTGGTTAAATTTGACTACGCCACGGCTCTCCCTATTCGAGACAAAAATGGGCGCTGCATCAAAACCAAGCCAGGTATTCTTCCCACCCACCACTTCCATGTTCTAATTCAGCAAGAGTGAGGAGCTGGAAACCATATGTATACAAATGTATGATTGCTTTTGGAGCAGTCAACGACCCCATGCTTTACTTCTCTTTTTTTCTTTTTTTTTGTGCTGCCCCACCTCTTTGCCAGCTCTAGTGGTGTTCCTCCCAGGTCATGGGTGGAATCCATGGAAAGCTCGAATGCTGGGGCAATTTTTATTATTCATGATGATGGAGGTGAGGATGATGGAAGCATCTGGAGGTCCCTGTGGTTTGGGAGTTGCGGGACAGGGCTGCATCCTACACTACCTGTCATAAATATCCCGACGTTTACCAGGCCCGGAAACTACAGCACCTGCTGTGCCAGCCGTGTAATCATGCACATTATAAGACGTGTCGTACCAAGGGAAGCAACCCCAAAGTCGCACCCGTGAAGTGGGTGAATATCGACTGTGTGGCAACAGCCTCCCCATTGGGCTGAGCCGCGAATTAGCCCTAAATAACTAACTAACTAACTCCCCATTGGGCCCATAGCACACCTGCTTTGGGTAGGAGCTGACCTAGGTTGGAAAAATCCCACTTGCCTCAGCTGGGATTCGAACGCCGGTCTCCCGATCCATGGTCTGAAGTGTTAACCACTACGGGAGCCGTTCATGCCTTACTTTTCAGTGTGAGTGGCGTCATTTGTGAGACTGCAGTATTGCTGGGACTGAGTCGCATGGGTTTTGTCCTTTCTAATGGCGTAAGACTAAAACTACCCAATCTTTCTTTCTATTTTCCATTCCTAGTACCGATAGGTGCGCAAGCACATTAACTAGCCAATCAGCAGATGAAGTGCACGTACACATTCTGCCCTTGCACTCTGTCCTCTGATGGTTAATAAGAGTGTTCGAGCACGTTACTAGCCAGTTGGCAAGCAAAGTGCTTGTGCCCTCCATATAGTGCATAAGCAAAATGTGCTTGTGCTGTTTGCACCTATTTAGCACACCAGTGTGTGTGTGTGTGTGTGTGTGTGTGTGTGTGTGTGTGTGTGTGTGTGTGTGTGTGTCTGTGTGTGTGTGTGTGTGTGTGTGTGTGTGTGTGTGTGTGTGTGTGTGTGATATGAGCAGAAAGTTGGAACTGCGTACCTTCTATTTCAATGACCGTATATAAATATACAAGGTTATATGAATCAAGAAAGACGGTAACACAGATGATTATCTCTTTGCTTTAATTTTATTGTCTAAATTTATGTGTTACTGCTCTGTTAAACTCTTTGGGGGCCTTGAAGGTGCACAGATCAACAATAATATTAAATGTACCAGTAAAACTTCAAAATAGACTTGTTGTTTTCAAACTCATCACTATACCTTTTCTGATTACAGTGGATCACTTCAGCGAAAAAAACGAACAGAACGTAACAGCGAAAAGGTTTACCAGGTGTATACGTCATTCATAGTTACAAACTTACTTTGCCACCAGGCGAACCAGGGCTGTTTTTGAGCAAAGTACCAGAACTGATGATGGCGAAAGAGAAGATCGAAGTGTACCGCTCGTCCCCCGAAGACAACCGCAAGAAGCTTGTATACAATGCGTTCAAGGAAGGTGACATCTACTTCAACTACGGAGACGTCTTCTACTTGGACAAGGACTATTTTGTGTACTTCCACGACAGAATTGGAGACACTTTCAGGTAAGAAGGGCTGGTTGCCAATAGCTTGAGCCGTCTCGTTGTATTATTGGTCACAGGCAGCCGTTTGGTGGCCCTACTGTAACTGACAAGCAGTAAAACTATAAAACTGTATTCTAGGTGGAACCTGTGGAGAACACAGTCGGACATAATACATTTAACGCACAATACACTATGCATGGGATTAATGATGATAATAATAAGCGTATTAATATGGGCGCTTTATCCCAAATATTTGGCTCAAAGCGCTGCAAGCTAAACCCAACATGCTCACTCACACGAATCACACGCATTCTCTCAAACACTGGACATGAACACATTACAATCACATGGTGTGACGGGCCAGCTCAGCTATTTCAGTTTTGAAATTTTTGAATTGCATTTATTTTAATTTTTTTTTTTTTGTGTGGGCTGAACATTTCCAAAGCAGAGGGGGAGGAAGCCGGAGTACGCAGAGAGAACCCCTGAATGAACAGTGCCACATACGAGAAAGAAATATTCTTCGCCCGGAGTAGGACTCGAACCTGACTTCTCGCATTTGTGACTAAGTCTTAACCACTAGACCACAGGATCCCCTGTTGTTTATAATTCCATAATTCTCCTCCCACCATATTTCTTTTTTGTCGTCGTCTATTTCATCTTGTATGGTTTGTGAGATGTCGTTCTAACATAAAGTGTGCTTCCTTTTGAACAGACAGTGTGTTTACTGATCGATCGAGCTTCTGCTGTAGTAGGGCATACTTGGCTAGCGGTATGGGGGTCCTGCATAACTTACTATAATACTAGGTACGAAATGAGGTAGTGTAGCTTGGGCAGGCATGTTCATGTACTGTGGTCGTGTGTTGCAGGTGGAAGGGGGAGAATGTCTCTACCACAGAAGTGGCAAATGTGATAACCTCCCTTGACTTCATTCACGATGCCAATGTGTATGGCGTCAAAATGCCAGGTAATTCTGATGTTTGTTCATAATATATATCATATTAATATGTTTCCTTTTAAATTAAAACATCAGATGTACACTACATCGTTTGAGTTTACCCATTTCTCTAGGAAGTGGTTCTGTTAGTTTCCCGGGCCAGAAAGGTCATGGCGAAGGTATGATGTTGACAGTTTCCCACCCAAATCATCAGTAGATCTCCTGTCTTATTTCCTTGGAGACATCTCACTCATGTTGTGACATGTTTATGGGATTTGGATGGCTCCGTAGATTTAGATCTATTGCCCTTTCAATAGATCTAATCAACCAAGCCATCAGTAGACCTTTCTTTCCTTGGAGACACCATGTTTTGACATGTTTATGGGATTGGAATGGCTTGGTAGATTTAGATCTATTGAAAGGGCAATAGATCTAACCAACCAAGTCATCAGTAGATCTCCTTTCTTATTTCCTTGGAGACATCTCACTCCTGTTGTGACATGTTTATGGGATTGGGATGGCTCGGTAGATTTAGATCTATTGCATTTTCAAGCAGGCCGTAAAGGAAAACAGAAGATCCCTAAGTTAATCTGTCACAATTTAATCAATGAGTGTTGCACAGGTGCTGTGGCAGGGACGAACAGCAGTCCCTCCAGCCCATATCTCCAGTTTTGATACTTTTGTCAGTTTTGATACGACCATCAACCATGATATATCTGTTGGTTTTGTACATCTGTCTGTGATAGGTACAGGTGGCATGAGCTCTGCCTCCTGATTCCAAAGAGTTTTCTTTGATTAATTCTGTAGTCAGTCTGGGTTTTGCATTTGGACTCATCTTTTCTCTTCTTTTTTATTTTTCTTTCGTGCAGGGCATGATGGTCGTGCTGGTATGGTGGCTTTAACTTTGAACGAAGGTCAGTCCTTGACACCAGCTCATCTGAAACAGCTGTACACGCTCTGCGAGGACGACTTGCCCTCATACGCGAGACCGCTGTTTGTACGAATCATGCCTGAGGCTATCTTAACTGGCACCTTCAAGCAACGAAAAGTGGAACTGGTGGAACAAGGTTATGACCTCACTAAGGTCAAGGACAGGCTCTACTACCTTGACACAGCTGCCAAGACTTACAGCCCTCTCACTCCTGAAGTGCTACCGACATTTCTCAAATCCAGACTTTAGAGGGTGAAATGGTTCAAACGCTGCACATGTGCTTGATTGTTGGAAAGCTTTGTGTGTGTGTATGCGCGCGCGCGTGTGTGTGTGTGTGTGTTGTGTGTGTGTGTGTGTGTAGAAAACATTAGGAGGTGCCTTTTACAGGACCAGTTTTTTTGTTTCGTTTTTTTAAATATATATGCAGAGTGTGATGTTACTTAAATTTGAAAATATCAGGTACAGTTGCAGTGCTCAGACAATGACAGGACCATTTCTGGAGTACATGCAATTAATTGTTGATTTTTTTTTGTTCATATGGATATGTACTTTCGATATATTTATACCATTCAAGAAAGAGAGTGTTGGTATTTACAAAATATTTAAGGATTCAGATGTTGGTTGTGCTTAGATAACCACATGATTGTTATGATTTTGTTCAGTGCAGGCTGGGGCATTGTCAGTCTTTTGGCAATTTTCAGTCAAATTTCCTATCCTGTAAGCCAAAAAAATCCAAGTTTCAGCTGAAAAAAGGAAGGTGGAAAAGGTTGCACACATAATCATGTATCATGATACATGTATAGTGGGAACTTCAGTTTTGAAAGCTTGCATATCAGTACCAAGGCAGTATAAATTTAACTTCTGGGTGCCAGTAGAGGCTACTAGATGCCTTTAAAATGCTAAAGTTTGTTTTTCTGAAGTGGGGCGTTTCCCCCATGGTCCCCAGTAGTGTGCTACTGCCACACTCTGGCCTAGGTTTCTGTCTTTTTTTCCCTCCAGCAAGTTCCCCAGCCTGTCAGAGGCTTGCACTTACGTCTCCTGGTTGTTTCAATGGGAAATTTGTTGGATGTGCTCAGATCGTTCAAGAATTTTAGTTAAATGAAAATCAGTAACCTTCTGGTTGGCAAAGGTTTTTACTGAGTACTGGAGGCCACTGTGAAGTGGATCACTCCATATTGTTGTTATTGTGGAATTTTTGCATTCTGTGATCTTCACCGCAGATGTTGATTCAAGATTCAAGATTCAAACGACTTTATTGTGTCCATCAAGAACAAATTTGTTTTTTGACCAGGGGCATGAATAAAATTAATAAAATAAAATAAAATAAAGAGTTAATATGTAAAAGCAGCTTCACTATGTATGACTAATACAGGACGAGCAAACTAAAACTAATAAGAAAGGTCACAATGCATAAAATTGATTCACCACTAATTTACCAACTAACTGAGCTTATAATATTGGTGGTTAAGAGTAGAATTACGGTAACTAAATACACTCAAATTCCAATACTATCTACATACCACTTCCACCACCACCCCTCCCTCCCCCTATCCCTCTCTCTCCTTCATTACATGTCTCACTCACACACACACGCCACACGCACACCCACATGCACGCAAGAGAAAATGCTTTGTTTAGTTTAGTATTGTTGTAGTGGTGTTCCTTCTGTTGAACATTTTTAATGATTTTATCTTGTGCCACTGTTGTGAGGAGTAAATATCAGAAGCGAGGTTGGCCTAAATTCTGATATCAGGAACCTTTTTTTCTGTAAACAGCTTTTCTTCTGTTGTTTCCAGCCATTTACAGGATAAGTAGGGTTTGTGGCTTATATTTTTCTGTTTTTGTTGTTGTTGTTGGTTTTTTTAAAATTTGGTTTTCTGTTTTTTCCAAGTATGCATGTGTTCCTGCATGCTAAGCAGACGTAGGATAAGTTTACATAATCATTCACTTGTAATTCAAAAGTTGGTCAGTGAATTTGGTCGGTGTGTGTGTGTGTGTGTGTGTGTGTGTGTGTGTGTGTGTGTGTGTGTGTGTCAGGCAGAGACAATGTTTTGGTGGAATTTTTACAGCATGTAAGTTTAACATTTGTTCAAGTGCTTTATGGCTCCATGTCATAAGACATATCACATTGAATGTCGATCGTGAAGCCATTTTACATTCCTGTTGCCTCAGAGCCACGATGGCCATTTTCTCCAGGCTGTCAGCAAACCTTCCCTGATTTGTATTTACTCTTAAATATTTATTAGAGAGAAAACTTTCTTCATGTAAATTCTACATTAATCAGTTTGCACAGCACATTTTCGCTCATGATATTTTGTCCTTAGCATAATCATTTTCATTTGTAGAAGTGTTTTGTTTGGAACTTCATGTACACTCCATATTTTGGGGGGTTTTGTCATTTCCTCATGAGTAATTGTGATACAGTAGTCAGCAAATGTATTTGAGCAGCATAGGTCAAGGAAAGTGTGATTTTGTCGCAACCACTTTGTGTGTGGTGTTTTTGTGTGTGTATGATACTGGATAATTGTATACAGCAGAATATACTTAAGGCTGTGTAATAAACAGTTATTTGAATATTTTACAAATAACTGTGGTTAACACATAATTTCACATATAAACTGAGTGTAATGATTTGATAAAAATGCAGATAGTCAACATCAGCACTGCGGGATTTTAAATAGCAGAGGAGAAATGAAGTATATGTGTGTTTGTCATCTGGCCTTATTCTCAAAATCGAGTCTCACCCAAATTCAACCAGAATGACGTTACATGATCTTTTTTTTTAATCAGACAGTCATTTGGCTCAGTCTTCATTGTACTCCCATCCATAATTAGTAAATAACTGGCGTGGTGGTGGTTGTGGTGGTGGTGTGGTGGCGGCAGTGGCGGTGGATGGGGGTTTGGGAGGGGGCAGTGGGGGGAGGGGGGGGGGGTTGAGGAGAATGCTGGTTGTAAGCAAACATGAGAAGGTTTTCTGAAGAGAACTTAATTTTTGATACATTTAAAATGTACAAACCAGTTTTTAAAAAAATCTATACCTTTGTTATAAGCATATACCTTTGTTATAAGCATATACCTCTTTAAAGAGATTTGATATGGGATTTGAGATTTGAAATAGTATTACACCAGTACAACGACTTTTTTAAGGGCCATTCGGAAGTTCCAGTGCATGCATTTACATATGTTCTATTGTTGCACAGGTTTCCTGCAATTTATTTAAAAAGCTTTGAATATATTATCAAGTGCTTTGAAAGGCTAACATGGTGTGAGAGTAGTGCTTTTTAAGTTGTTTCTCTATAGAGAAACAACTTTATGAGACGGGGCAGATTTTGCTGCGCGCAGCAGCAAGTTTCAGTGATACAAAAAAAGACTGTGACGTTTCTCCACACAATAATACTTTCACGCACATAGTGACGTAACGAAACCTGCGTCATAGACACTTGGCGTGCACACTATGCTGCTGCGTTCTTTTTGGCGGGAGTTGTGAGACGTGTGTCTGTGTGTGTGT
Organism: Batillaria attramentaria; assembly: GCA_018292915.2. Taxonomy (NCBI): domain Eukaryota; kingdom Metazoa; phylum Mollusca; class Gastropoda; family Batillariidae; genus Batillaria; species Batillaria attramentaria. Next base: position 221,663 of record JACVVK020000209.1, on the reverse strand, counting down.
GTGTGTGTGTGTGTGTGTGTGTATGGGACATCTGTCCTAGATGTGGTCCACTGTGAGGCAGAAATGATAGGACTTGTCATGTTGTGTATTAACTTTTAAACTTGTGAGGCATTAAATGCTGATTTTTTTGGGGGGGGGGGGGGGGGGGTGATAAATTTAGTTAAAACATGCATTTTCATCCCTTGCATTAAGCTTGGAGAAAAGAATCACAGGTAATGTCAGTACTTTAGTACACGTACCTAAAATAATGAAAAATAGAAATGGTTCTCAAGCTCGACATTGTTTATATCTGTTAATGAATTCAGTTGAGTGGTAATCAGACCAAGCCCAGAGCACAAGTTCAGGTCGCAAAGGATGGTTTGCATATAGTTGTATCTAAAATGGGGCAAGGCCATTTCCTGTGATTACACGAACAGTTATGACAGCGTTATGGGGTGCCTCTGTTCAGCAGCATATACGGAAATGAAGCTACCTCTAATTTTGCTTCCACATTGTTTATTTCCGTTAATGAATTCAGTTGAGTGGTAATCAGACCAAGCCCAGAGCACAAGTTCAGGTCGCAAAGGATGGTTTGCATATAGTTGTATCTAAAATGGGGCAAGGCCATTTCCTGTGATTACACGAACAGTTATGACAGCGTTATGGGGTGCCTCTGTTCAGCAGCATATACGGAAATGAAGCTACCTCTAATTTTGCTTCCACATTGTTTATTTCCGTTAATGAATTCAGTTGAGTGGTAATCTGACCAAGCCCAGAGCACAAGTTCAGGTCGCAAAGGATGGTTTGCATATAGATGTATCTAAAATGGGGCAAAGCCATTTCCTGTGATTACAAACAGTCATGACAGCGTTATGGGGCGCCTCTGTTCAGCAGCACACATGGAAATGAAGCTACGTCTAATTTTGCAAACCAGTGCTTTAAATGTGTAAGATACCCTGATGTATACTGTACATCCGCTGTGCTTTACATCCATGAGACCGATAATAGGACAAATGTCCTGGATGACTGTAAACGTATGGGACATCTGTCCTAGATGTGGTCCACTGTGAGGCAGAAATGATAGGACTTGTGTCTGACTATGTGAGGAACTAATCGGATATTACAAAAATGAATCGGTCCATGGCGGATGTCTGACCCAGATATGAAACCCTGTGTCAGAGCAATGTTATCAAGGCCCATTGCTGGAGAGTGCTTAACCCTCGTCTTGCTGAATTAATTTGTGTGATACTGAAAAAGCTATAGAGGTGCATGTAGTCTGGAATATTCCATTCTCAGCACCACCAGGGTTAAGACAAATAACTTTTTAGGCCAGAGCAAAGTTGTGCAGTAAATGTATATGTTTGGTTGTGTACTTGATATGGTTGCATAGTTGTGAATTATTTGAAATGAAGTTTTTGATTTGCAACCTCACCATAATTACTTAAAATGGGTTTGTAAATCCCAGCCGGAGCAAAAAAAAAAAAAAATGTACTCAAGAATGACCTAGTTGTATGAACAGCCACTGAATGATAATAAACATTTGTAGCAGTTTACTCGTGTTGATGGGAGTCATTGTGATCAGCTTGTGTCTGTGAGTGGTATATGTACATGCACTTACATTTGCGCTGATTTTGAGTATGATTCTTGGAACCAGTTTGCACAAATACTTGAACACTTAAAATTCAGTTCAGTATAACTTTATTGTCCTCAGCTGAGGCAATTTCTTAGCTGCACTGACATAAATACTCATTACATGGACAAATAAAAAAAAAAACCAAAAAAAAAAACCAGTTACAACCAATAAAACACAGCTTAAGAATTAAAGGAAGAAGAAGAAGAAAACGTGCTGAGTTAATCAAATGTAAAATACATGAATAACCACAAAGTAGTAATGAGCATGAGGGTATATTAAACACACACACACACACACACACACACACTTGTAATAAAAATTACATGCCTTCACTTTCTTCCTCCGTGTCATCTAATCAGCAGTAAAGGTCCATCAACAACTGTTCAGGTGGTTTCTAAAATCACTCCTAAGACACCTGCACAGTTAAAACATCTCACAGGCTGGCACTGAGCCAAAAAAAAAAAAAAGAGAAAAAAAAAGGTATAATGAAAACCAAGGCATCTGTTATAGTACTGCTGTTACCCACTGACTTGCAGAACTTCGGGCTGTTCCATTTTAAGTGTGTACGGTCAGGACATATCAGCGTGTTGCAATCAGAGCTCTACTAATACGAAAAATAATCCAAAGTACGCTTTGGTTGAGCCGTAAGACTTACAGAAATCCTCTTGGAATTTTTTACGCCATTTTTTACACCTCAGGCGCATCTCACCAGAAAAACTCATGTAAAGTAGCTCATCCATTTGCATAATTAGACAAATGTTGTAAGAAAATGGAAATCACATTTGTACTGCTCTGTCCCTTTGTTTCTTTTTTACGTCTAAAATGACTGCACCCTCAGGGGATGTATTGGCGGAACATGGGTTAAGACAGTCTGTTCTCTGAGGGTACATGTATACGCACTCACAAATAACAAAAAATGCAAGTGTATCCCCGGCCCCCCGCCCCCCCCCCCCCCCCCCCCCCCACACACACACACACAAGAAAGAAAAAGAAAAAAAAAGAAGTCTTCTATACATCGAAGTCTAGTTATCTTGGAGTAGATGTGTTCAACGTGTTTATGCCTAGCATCCCCCAAATGGGATGTTCTACAACAGAACATGACTGTGTAGGCATATTGTTTTAACATCGCTTGTTTTTCCTGGATGAAAGAAATTGGATGCTGCTTTCTTCTAGGGTACAAGCAAACACACGTAAAAACGCTATCAGATACGTTCAAGATACCTCAAAAGTAATGAAGTAATAACAGTACTCAAATAAAAACAGCAACAACAACAAAGTGAGAGAGTTCTTCACAAATAGTACAATCATGTGGCATGTCGCTGTATGTCCTGTTACCAAAGACCGCAAGGTTGTTGCTGTTATCTTCACTGCATTTTCTTATACATTCCTTTTGCCCAGAAATGATAAACTGACTTTATACCTCAGTGGTTCGCGAATCCACTATTGCATCATCATGAAGAAAGGGGTTAAGCGCCGTAGAGTCGATAACCGCTTAGGCCCTTTTTCCCAGATGACTAAGGAGACAACTGTCAGGCTGCCGACCTATATTAGTGCTGATGTGTCTGCATGTACATATCTAGTTATCTCGACAACTTTAACAGTACACGTTCCACTGTCCTGACAGCATACGTTAGCGTGGTGTGTTACCGGGTGAGTTGAAAGCCTTTCACATACATCCTTGGGGGGGGGGGGGGGTGTCTGCGGTTCGAGGACGACGAGCCAGAGGCTGGTAAATGTGGTGATATATCCCTTTAACTAACCCCCCCCCCCCCGCCCCCGTGGGCGAGCGCGTTTCCATAAGTACAGCGGCACCCATTCAAGTTTTTCTTCACTTTTACCTGCGCGCACAGTGTGTGTACTTGTTTTTTCCACTCCTCGCCATCTCTCGTCAGTTTAGACTGAGATTTTCTTTGACATGCACACTTGATATTTACAGTTAAAGTGTGGCAAGGTGTGTACAGGTGCAGCTGTGCTTTGTGTGCCGTGTGAACATATCCACTTGTGAACACGAGCTTGTTAGGTGCATTCCCGGGCCCCGGAGGCGCAGAAGAAGAAGCAGAAGTCAGGTGCATTGTAGCGTTGGCTGCGTTGTCCATGTAGAAGTCGAGGTTAGGGATTTTAGCCCCGGGTTAGAGTCTAACCTCGAACTAACCTAGCTCTAGCGTTAAATTTTCTGTTGTTTTTTGTTTTAAATGAGGAAGCAGGTCCATTCCAGCAAGGTGTCTAAGCCGTTATAGGATTTATTTCTTTCTTTCTTTGCCTCCTTTTTTTTAAAATATACTGATTGTTGTTTGTTTCTTTCTTTTGTCCTAGTCTGGGTTAGGCCCGTAGCCGTGGGTTGAATTAACCTCGACTTTTACATTCGGGTCCAGTATGAAGCTGTAAGCAAAATCAAAGACGGAGCCATTACGGAAGAGCTCCTGTTCGCCCATCGCGAGCAATGATGACCATGAGATCGGTTTGCTGGAGTTGAACGGATGCGGAGTGAGTGAGTGAGTTTTCAGGGCCTTAACGCCGCGCAAGCCACAAAGACTAATTCGCGGCGGAGTGTGGCTGCACTACGTGAAATAACAAAAACAAAAATGTAACGTTGGACAACTGATGCAAACTGGTCTGCGGGGCAGTATAAATCTAGAACATGCAGGAGACGCTGCACCTTCATGGTAATTTATCGGGCTCCCAGATACACAAAAGCGTAGAAAATTCCGAATGGTAGAGCGTTGGACTTCTAATGCTCGGGTCGTGAGTTCGATCCCGGCTGGGCCCAATATTTGTGCTGGCTTTTTCATCGTTGTCCCGTCTTTGATATCACCCTATGTGGTGGAAAAGGACGTTAAACCCCCAAACACCCACCCACCCGAAGGTGACTGACAAGCCTGACAAGAGTGTGAACAGCTTCGGGACAGTCGGCAACCCTGTTCCCGGTCCGTCGCTTCTCAAGACGCGGCCACGGTACAGGAATGGACAGTCTGTGACTCGGCAGGGCAAGGTTACATGGACACTGCTGGAGGTGGTTTTAGCCACTGGCCTCAAAGTCACGCCTAAAAGCGCGTTTCTCGTGATTTTCCCGGCTATGATAAACTGGAGCTGGGACTCGGTTTGCCACGGGAAAGCTTGCCAGTTAGATGAAGAGCCCATGACTGACTAGCTTTTAAAAATTGTTTTATAAATATAATTTTTGGGATGGGGTGGGGGTGGGGTTATAAATGGCCGTAGTTAGTTAGGGCTTATCGCCGCGCAAGCAACAAAGGCTATTTCGCGGCTATATAAATGGCCGCACGCAAGACTAAAACAAACAAACAAACAAACAAACAACAACAAAAAACAAACACCCCCCCAAAAAAAACAACAACAACAACAACAACAACAAAAAACAAACCAAAAAACCCCCACACCACCACCACCACCACCACCAACCCTCCCCCCCAAAAAAAAAACAAAAACACAAAACAACAACAACAACAAAAAAAAAACAAAAAAAAAACACCACAAACACAACACACAAAAAGTCAGAAGTTGTGCAGAAAATCTGTCTATTCAGGTCAAATAGATGTGGCTGATGTGACCAGAAGAAGATACCTCCTGGAATGCGGAACAAGGCGTTAATTGGTGTGGCGGGGGCGGCAGGTGCCGGGGTGTTGGCATGGCAGACACAGTTTCCATGGATCAAGTATGACTTGCAGATGATACAGGTCAGTAGCAAGCCATATTGCTTCCGCTGCTTCCTCAATAATAATAATAAGAAGAAGAAGAAGGAGAAGAAGAATATATCGCTTTTATAGGGCGCAATACCCTTCTGTTGGCTCAGTGCCAGCCGCTGAGATGCTGTAACTGTGCAGGTGTCAGTACGATTGCGCTGTATCAAACCAAAATGCTGTTTTGTTCAGGTGGAAAGAAGTGTGGCCAAGAAGCAACTGAGGAGCACATCTAGATTCTTGATTGACAAGTTTGAATTGCATGTGACCCAGCACCCGAGGAAAGCCATGCTGATATTTGAGGAGTGCGTGTACACGTATGAATTCATGGAAGAGCAGGCCAACCGTGTTGCTAACATGATGCGAAATCTTGGACTCAAGCGTGATGATACTGTAGCACTCATGATTCACAATGAGCCTGCCTTCGTGTGGACTTTCCTAGGTAACAAAATGTTTCCGTGTTTGTTTTTCAGTTCAAAGTATTTAAGGCTATTTTGTCAGTTCACCTTGACGAAAGTCAAGGTTAGGGTCTGGTAAAATCCGAATATCTCAAGTTGTGGTTGAATGTTGACATTTTCTCAGCGACCATCAACACCACGAAGGGGAGCCGGGGTGGCCGAATGGTAGTAGAGCGTTGGACTTTCAATGCTCGGGTCGTGAGTTCGAATCCCGGTTGGGGCCAAATATTTGTGCTGGCCTTTTTCTCGCTGCCCCGTCTTTGATATCAACCTTATGTGGTGGAAAAGGACGTTAAACTCCCAAACACCCACCCACCCTCAACACCACGAATGCTAGACTTAATTGTTACAGTAATGGCCGTGCCAGCCTACTGTTTTAAAAGTCCTCACCTCAAGGCCAAGGCCGTACAAAAACCATGAGGGGTGTGTGCTTTGTGTGCTTTGTGTGTGTGTGAGTGCTGTGTGTGTGTGTGTGTGTGTGTGTGTGTGTGTGTGTGTGTGTGTGTGTGTGTGTGTGTGTGTGTGTGTGTGTGTGTGTGATTTTAACGTTCTTTTCCACCACGTAAACAAAAGCCATGAGCTTCTGCTGTTTAGAATACTGTTTGTCGTAATATGCCCATTTCAGGTCTGCAGAAACTTGGAGTGGCTGTTACACTGATTAACGTCCACCTGAAATCCAAACCACTGTCACGCTCAGTCCTGGCCACTGACCCGAAGGCTTTCTTCTTTGGAGCAGGTATTCTTTTGTGTACTGTGAGTTCACACACACACACACACACACACACACACACACACACACACACACACACACACACACACACACACACACACACACACACCTCAAGTGTGCACGCTAAAAATCCCACGTTCATCTTTCGAAGAAGAGTAGGCTGTGGCCGGTGTCGTGGTAAACAGAAATACCACCGCACGCACCAGAGTGAATAGCAGGGTGGAGGTTTGCACATAAAGTAGCGCTTAACGGCAGCAGGCTTTCACTGCTTCGTCCTCCAGCCCTGCTGCGCCGTGAGCATTTCCGCAGAGATGGATATGTGCGCCGAGGAGAAGTCTACCACCACACACACACACACACACACACACACACACACACACACACACACACACACTTTTACAAGATTGATCGTGCTGTGTGCAGGTGAGGATCTGCTGCACTCTGTGAGTGACGTGTTAGAAGACCTGCAGGGTTTGCCTATTTACGTCCAGGGCCTCTCACCTGGGCAGGTGCCAGTTGGGATGCACGATTTTGACGACCTCATGGGGCGAGCACTTCCTGTGAGGCCAGACGCAAGTGTGCGTGAAGGGATGACGAATGATTCCATTCTAGGTTACATCTATACCTCGGGCACAACAGGTACCAAGCCTCTTGCACACGTACTCCCTCAGATACAGTGTAAAGCATAGGGAAAATCAAAGTCCAGACGGTTCTCACCAATCTAAGACAATGACGAATGTACCGCCATCACTGACAGCAACTTGTGGAGCATATTTCGATGCCCCAGTGTTTACAACGTTGAGATCAGGCTGGGGAATTTTCAGTCATTTGGCAATTTTCAGCCAAATTTCAGCCACCCTTTCAGCCAAAAACAAAAATCAGTCTTCAGCCAAAGAAAAGGAGGTGGGGGGGGGGGGGAGGTTACACACACAGTCCTATATCACGATACATGTAATGCTATATGGGGCAATCTAACTTCATTTTTGAAGATGTACATGAGAGCACCAAGGCAATTTTTTTAAGCTTTTGAGTCCCAAGAGAGGCCACTAAATGCCTTTAAAATACTTTGTAAAAAATTCTTACGTAGGGTGTTCCCCCATGGTCCCCCAGCAGGGCGGTGTCTCTGCACCCCGGCCTAGGTTTCAGTCTTTCTTTTTTCCTCAACAATTCCCCGGCCTGTGAGCTATAAAGTGAAGGAGATCTGACAGGTCTTTTAGAGCGCGGATATGCAATGTCGACTCGTTGATTGTTTTAGAGTTGAACGACCTTTTCCAAAGCACAAACGTTTGGCCCCCAGCCGGGAAGATGTAATGCTGTGAGGTACAGTGAAACACGCTGATCTACGAAAATAGACAAGAGTTTTAGTTGGGTAACAAACTGCCGCTGAAGCATTACATTGTTCTCTGTGATTCGAAAATACACGGGTCCTTGGGACCCACTCTCCATATTTTTGAGGGTCCTTTGTAGTTAGTTAGTTAGTTAGTTAGGGCTTAACGCCGCGCAAGCAAGGGCCCTTTCGTAAATTTTGAGGGTCTTTTGGTATAAAAAGACAGAGAAATCAATACCAGTTGTTGTTGTTCACAAAACGTATTCAAGAGATGTATATTTTTTTTTCGTATAGTGGTCCTGTAATCTGGAACGGTCTCCGCTCTCATATCCGCTAGGCTCAGTCGTTAGCAGTCTTTAAGTCCCACCTTAAAACACATCTTTTCTCCATGCAGTAGAACCAAGCCCCCATCCCATTCCCCTCCCCGCTCTCCATCTCTTGATGCCACCTGCAAAAAATCTGTGTATGTGTGTGTGTGTGTGTGTGTGTGTGTGTGTGTGTGTGTGTGTGTGTGTGTGTGTGTGTGTGTGTGTGTGTGTGTTGTACGTTTATGTTTTTTGTATGTTATGTGTAGTTTATGTACGCGTCCTGAGCTCTTGTGAGATGGGGCGCCACAAATACCCTTTATTATTAATAATTATGTGAATTGGAGGTTGTCAGCCATAGCGAATCGACAAGGCGAGGACCCCCCCACGCTTGCAAAACAGAGCAATATCCTTGGACAAAAAGTGTCCCAGAGTGTTTAAGTCAATCAGATTCTGCCTGCAAGTGCCCGCTGCTAGTTACAGATCACTTTTTGTTCATCGAGTTTCCGGTCGAGTGTTGGAAAAATACTGTTTGTCACGGCGAGACGAAAAACGTGCGTCAGTCCCCTGTGATGCGCTGTTCTCAAATTTGTGCATCAATTTAAGAGTTTTGTGCGTACAAATACGCGTCGGGAACACCGCATTACACTGATTATCCCATTTTTTTTTCTTCAGATTTACCTAAGCCTGTCTACATCAGTCAGCGCAAGGCCAATTCATTTGGAAGCTCGAGATTTGTCGCTGATGTCACTGGAGACGACGTCATCTACACGGTGCTCCCTCTCTACCACGGTGCTGGAGCGAGCATTGGCTTGTTCTCCATACTAGACACAGGTGGGCACCCTCAGTCAATGGTCTGCGTCTTATACTCCTTTTCTGGCCTTTCAAAGTCTGTGTGTATCAGCGGGCTTAAGCGGGCTTATTCCATCTTTGCTATGCCCTGGAACAGTTTCGCTCGTGAGTGCGCCTGTACGCTGGGAACGCTCTATCTTGATGATTAGTACACCTCTTAATTAATGCGATGCAATGCTGTTTACACTTTGCCCGAGCGGTAGAACATTCAAATTCTACGACTGTTGTTACACTACTGGAGCGCTTAGTGTGGTCGCCGCGTCATCGAGTACGCTTCTGTTGGCTCAGTGCCAGCAGTACAGACGCTGTCACTGACAACAACCCAGGTCGATCTGTGAGCGTAAAAATGGTAGCACTGACCCCTTTAAGGCCAGTATACTTGGGAACTCAGTACCGGTGATTGACGTCATTGGAAACGAAGTCAGACAGGAACCTTCACTCATTGACCGTGCAAGAACATAGCCTTGGACAATGGTCATCATGCCATAGGCCATCTGCAGAGTAGAGGCATTTTAATTTAAGAGATAGTGGCCAGTTGCCGACGGCCAACCGTAAAAGGATTGGAATGGGTCCTTATATATACCAGACAAAATACTGGAACAGTGGCAAAGACGACACAAGGACTTCGGAGAGATGGGATGCAGCATGTACGGGCTTTTTCGATGCAGAGAGATGCCATCTTGAACTGAGCTGAGTTCTTAATCTGCTTTCCATACACTCGTACAGAGGGAGCATATACAGTCACTGTCCGATAACGGCAGGTTGCGTGTGTGCGTGACGGTGAGGAGTTTGCATCTCTAGCATTTTCTAACTAGAAACCAAACCTTTATTTGCAGCAAACATCCTTACTTACTTACTTACTTACTTATTTACTTACTTAGGCCCCTGGCTCCAAGTGGAGCATAGGCCATCGACAACCCTTCGCCATCGCACTCTGTTCTGGGCTATTCTTGCCACTCCAGTCCAGTTGGTCCTCTGCTTATATAACTCTGTCTCAGTGTCCCGCCTCCAGCTGTTGCGAGGCCGGCCTCTCTTCCTTTTCCCCTGCGGGTTCCATGTCAGGGCTTGGCGTGTGGTGCTGGCTTCCCGAGGGTGTGTCCAATCCAGCCCCACTTCCTCCGCAGGATCTGCTTGGCCACTGGTTCCTGTCCCGCTCGCTCCCACAGCTCTTCGTTTCGGATCTTCTCTGGCCATCGGATGCTGAGGATGCGCCTCAGACAGGTGTTGAAAAAATGTCTGGATCTTCTGCTGCATCGTCTTCGTTGTCCTCCATGTTTCGCATCCGTAGAGCAGAACTGACTTCACGTTGGAGTTGAAGCAAACGTCCTACAGTGGATGTAACTGCACCCCACCCGTCTCCCCCGTCGTCCACCCTTTCCACCCTTACTTCCACAGTTTGTTCTTTTCTTTGGCGTGAGCAGTGGAGAATTATCATATTTTTGTAGGAGCCACAATGGTGCTGAGGAAGAAGTTCTCTGCCAGTCACTTCTGGGAAGATTGCCGCAAGTTCAACGTGACAGTGATTCAGTACATTGGGGAGATCTTCAGGTACATCCTGGCACAACCACCAGTAAGTCTCCTCCGCTGGAACATGTGATGTCTTCTCTGTGAACGCATGTCTTGCTTTCTGATAGTGTTTGTCCCGCTGTCTGCGAATGTGTGTCTTGCTTTCTGCGAGTGTGTGTCTTTCTGTCTGATCGTACAAAAATGAACATTTGTTGATGCAGTTACACTGCCGTCTGCACGCTTGGCGAGCCGGCGACAATTCGAATTATTTACTCAGCCGTTGATCGATGACCGCCATAAGCCCTTGATGTTCGCGTCGCGTATAGGCCTTTAGCTGGCTCAGTGCCAGCTTGTGAGATGCTGTCACTGTGCATGTGTTTAAGTGGCACGCTGTTAGACACCACCGACATAAATCAGAAATATTTCCGAGCACAGAATCATAATAGGAAAATGGGGCTATCATTCTTAAAAGCCCAGAAGCCACTTGAAATCGCTATTACGCAATCTGCAGCAGTCTCGCGGAGGATGGCCCACGCCTTGCGAAATAGTGGCTTGAATTGGCTCCTACTGGCGTGCAGTGCGTGCCTTGTTCTTTTGAACAAGCCTTATCATATAGCGGGCAGGGTGATAGTGGGGCTCGGGCTCGATCTTAAGAGGTTTCTGTTTTGCTTTGACTAGAGTGAGCTGGACAGTAAGCACAAGGTGAGAGCCGCCATCGGCAATGGACTACGCAAAGACATCTTCGAGGCAGTGCTGAAGCGCTTCAAGATCCCTCGCATTTTCGAGTTCTTTGGAGCGACCGAGGGTGTTGGCATACTCGTCAACGTCGCCAATGTTCCTGGTGCCGTCGGTCGAGTGTCACCATTTCTGGTGAGTTGGAAAGCAGGATTGCTAAAGCCATGCTGGTCGGGCTATACGGCAGCGGATGCAGGATGCTTGGTAAAACATCGTATATCGTACACTAAAAGACAGTTTCTTGGGTCTTTGGTGTAATCCCAGGTGATCGGTGGCCAGATAAGTCTAGCTATGATACCTAAAAACAAGTTAATCGCCACTACTTGCGAAATAGCTGGCAAGCATTTTCACTCATGGAAAAGTGTCACCATTTCTGATTAGTTTGAAAAACAGTATTGTGCATTGTTCTCCGCAAATGCTAATTCGCGGCTAAACAGTTCTTTTCCTGCCATGTCTGTTAAAAGATTAGAGCTGTGTGCTCTAACACAGGATGTAAATGTATGTTAAAAATGTTTGGCTTAAATGAAAATCCTGCTATAGATATTGAATGGCTGGGGATACGTAAATCAAGGTCTGAAGAAGCTAAAAGTCTGTTTAAATAGCTAAATCTGTTTTCCGTATAAGAATTTCACTTTAGTCGGGGACATACATTGACACACACATATCCATGGTTACATACGTAGTTTTCGTTGATTATGTCGAGGGGGAGGAAAGCTCGGGTCCATGGAAAGAACTCCCAATAAAAAAAGAAATCCCAAAGTCAGTAAATCAGTGTCTGCACTTTCGCATAGACGCCATAATTTTCCTTTTTGTCTCTTTTATGCCTATGTTTTTGTTTTTGTTTTTTTAGCACGTAAGTCACAGAATGTCGGGTTTTTTTCTTCTTCTGATGTTTCATGTCAATATTTCTTGTGATATCTATGAACTGTTGTTTAGAACCTGGTAGACCCTAAGCCCAAAGTGCTCGTCAAGTTTGACTACGCCACGGCTCTTCCAATACGAGACAAGAATGGGCGCTGTATCAACATCATGCCAGGTATATTTTCATGGCGTGTGTGTGTGTGTGTGTGTGTGTGTGTGTGTGTGTGTGTGTGTGTGTGTGTGTGTGTGTGTGTGTGAGAGAGAGAGAGAGAGAGAGAGAGAGAGAGAGAGAGAGATAATATCAAGAATCAAGAAAACTTTTATTTTTCAACAGCAGAGGTGATTAACGTAAAACAGCCAAATTTCGTACCTGCCGTTGCTAATTCTAGTATCTAGTCTAGTAATGTCTGTCTAAAAAAAAAAAAGAGAGAGAGAGAGAGAGAGAGAGAGAGAGCAGCGAAATTTGAAACAAGAAATATTAGCAGCTGAATATATATTATTTTTAGTCATACATCAACCGAAAGTCTGAATAATTATATGAGAAAGGTATAGCAGGGGTGTAATGGTGTGATTGAGTTTCATATTCAAGATTTATTGTTTACTCGTTTTCAACGTCTGTTGGGGATGTGTAAGGTACAGACAAGCAAAAAACATTATTCGTTTTTTCTGTCAGGTGAGGTAGGGCTTATTTTGATGAAACTACCAGACTACATGGCGAAGAAGAAGAAGATCGAAGTGTACCGCTCGTCTGCTGAGTCCAACCGCAAGAAGCTTGTCTACGATGCGTTCAAGGAAGGTGACATCTACTTCAACTATGGAGACGTTCTATTCTTGGACAAAGACTACTTTGTGTACTTTCACGACAGAATTGGGGACACTTTCAGGTCAGGGACGATTTGTGTGAAGGCTGTGCTGTGGCTGTAGCCATTCTGGTGTGTTTTTTTTTACGATATTTTATTTGACCTCTACTTTCGCTTTGGCCATTCCGAACAGCAGGAAACTAGATCAGAAGAATAACTCGAACGCATGTACAGTATAGTTTGACAAATTAAATTTAGCTTGACACCTCCAAAGTCCCCGAAATGCTTTTTATGTTGTTTTCATGGTAATGGAAACTGCATTATAAGACGGGCTAAAAAAATTTTTCACTCTTGTGTGTAAAACGTGAAGTTACTGCCCTCCCTTACCCGTCTGTCGTATTTCGTTTGTGTGTGTTTGTGTGTGACAAACTTTTGCGACCTTTTTGGCTTTTTTCTAAGGTACTGTAAATAGCAGAAAACTTTCCCAAGTTCCTCTCTGCATGACTGGCTAATGTTGGACGCGTGACCTGATCAGCCCCTGCTCATTCTGAAGATCGAGGTCACACGGTCATGATGACATTTTTATCAAGAATTTTTTTTTTCATTTACTGAGCAGCTATGAACATCAAGCAGTCCAGACATTTGTCGTTGGTACGAGGGGCCTTTGGGCATTCCTCTGGATTTGATCTTGCCCAGAGGTCAAGGTGCAAAGGATTGGGAGAAGATTTGGTTTTGCACAGCGAGGGCTGGTTAAGCGGCCTTTTCAGAAAGGTCTAGGTCCCACGTAAGCCATAAAGGTTCTAGTTTGTGGAAGGATGCAGACGTACCAATGCAGAAAGATAATAGGTGTATATTTATAAACTGTGTATACTATGTTGCAGGTGGAAGGGGGAGAATGTCTCTACCACGGAAGTGGCAAATGTGATAACCTCCCTTGACTTCATTCATGATGCCAATGTGTATGGCGTCAAAATACCGGGTAATTCTTCTATTTTTCTTTACTTCTGGTGACGTCCAAAGGTCAATGTCATTGCTCCGGTGATCACTGATTTCATTAAACAATGGCATTTTCTCTCATACTACGCTCATTAAAAATATTAGGGGAGCCGGGGTGGCCGATTGGTAGAGCGTTGGACTTCTAATGCTCGGGTCGTGAGTTCGTATCCCGGCTGGGGCCAAATATTTGTGCTGGCTTTTTCATCGTTGCCCCGTCTTTGATATCACCCGTATGTGGTGGAAGAGGACGTTAAACTCCCAAACACCCACTCTCATTAAAAATATTAAACTTGGCGTGGTGATGGTTGGTAGCAATCCCTGTGTTCGACACTTTGAATAACTTCTACTGAAGGTCAGTCACACGCGATTCATACAGGGTTTTGTCGTTCATGTATCTTTGAAAGCTATCCTTATCCAGAAGACCAGACGCTGTATGCATTTGGACGAATCCTTCTTTTCAGGTCATGACGGGCGTGCTGGTATGGTGGCCATAACGGTGAACGAAGGTCAGCCCTTGACCCCGGCTCATCTGAAAGAGCTGTACAAGTTGTGTGAGGACAATTTGCCCAAGTATGCACAACCGCTGTTCGTGCGGCTCTTGCCCGAAGCCATATTGACCGCGACCTTCAAGCAGAGCAAAGTGGAATTGATGGAAGAAGGTTATGACCTTACCAAGGTCAAGGACAGGCTCTACTACCTTGACACGGTTGCTAGGACGTTCAGTCCTCTCACTCCTGAAGTGCTGCCCACATTTCTCAAATCCAGACTTTAGGCCTGGCGTAGGCTGAAAAAGACAATAATCAGACACTTGTCCCAAGCCAGTGTTTTCTGTTGAGATTTGCTGCGGTTTTATTTTCCAAAGTTGTGTGAAATTGAATTGTTGAATTTTTTTATGCTATTTTGACCACTACAATGCAAGCACTGGCATAATCGTCATGGCATCGGTTTTGTGCAGTTGTGTTGAAGTGGTTTGTGAGTATTAGCGCTGGCCATTCGTCATTTTCAAGGATAACACAACACCAGAGCGCTTTTTATCGAATCAGCTTGTGATTACAAACAAACTAACAAACAGTACTTTATGTTTATTCAAGATTTTGTCAGTATCAAATATTAGTAAACGCTGAAGACAATTTCCAGCACTGAGTTCACCGGAATTCATCGTAAATAAAAAGTCTCACACAATCACTTTATTGGAGTGAACAATCGCTTTGAAAATTCAAACAGAAACAAGTTATTAAAGTTCGTGCCTTTAACCCTTTCACTGCCACCGTCGCAGGATTTCATGAATCGCATCAGTAGCCCCGCCGTCAAATTAGTTAAAACTGTTAAATCTAGACTTTCCAGTAGTTGGGGGAAAAAAGCTGTCTGGATGTAGTGTAGGTTTTGATTCCTGTTTACAGCAGAGTGACGTGAAGAGATGTTACCTGTGAGTGAACTGAAACGCGTCTGGCAGTGAAAGGGTTAACTTTAGAAGCTTTGTCTAGTCCCAGTCTGTACAGGAATGGATCGTAGACTCAAAGAAAATCGTATTTATATTTCTCTTCTACTAGAAGCCACAAAGTCAAGACAACGCTCCCAATCGTCAAGCGAACCTGGGTCCTATCTGGCAAAAAAAGCTTAGAGCTATGCAAGCGACAGTTTTCTATCTCAGCGGCGTTACGAGTATAGAGGCTTTCAGTATGTGGTGGAAAAGGACGTTATATCCCAAACACCCACCCCACCCTGAGAGGCTTTAAAGAGAAACCACTTTATGTTTACCCCACAATGTTTGACTGGATTTACCAGTGCCCCCCCCCCCCCCAGCCCCAAAACACACACACACACACACACACACACACACACACACACACACACACACACACACACACACACACACACACACACACTGTTACGAGCGTGGCTGCGTGTTTTGTTTGTGTTTTGTTAGTACGCTGAATGACAACAGATGTATTGTTCTTTTGAAGGTTGAGTGAGACAGAGCAAGATGTTACGTGGGAGAATGCCCAACAAAACAAGCAGCCACGCTCGTAACACACACACACACACACACACACACACACACACACACACACACACACACACACACACACACACAAGCCTAAAATTATTCTTCACATTGATTTCTTGGCTAGGATGTGTTCACACGCCTGGATTAGCTTCCTAATACACCAAAGCTGGGTAACTGATATCGTCATAATGATGTTTGACATCGTCAAATCCAGGATTGGTTGTCGAGGATTCAATGACATTTTCGTTCAGAATGTCAGACGTACACTCGGACACCACATCGTCAGAGTCAAGGTGCGTCATCGTGTAGGATTTCCATGTGCTCACCTCGCGGTTGTAAGCAACGTCCACACTATCACGTGACGCCACAGACCTTTCAAACACGTCACTTCCCGCGTCAGCTTCGACGTCAGAAAAGTCACTGGCGTCACGTTCGTCACCACTCAACTGTTCAAGACGATTCTCCATTTCATTCTCGTACACGCTACTGTAGGAGCTTGCCATGCTTGTGTTGGAATTTGGTATAACATCAGACTGTGGAGTGTTCAGGGTTGAACCATAAAACGTCACAGTTTTCTGCGTATTTGTCTGCCTGGACACGACGTAGTTCTTTCTCGAAACGAGCGGAGAGACTGTTTCTGATAATTTCCTTGGAATTCTAGATCTGCGAGGAAAAGGTGGAGACGTTTGAGATCTGGTCTCTTCATCGTCCTCGTCGTCAGAACTCTTTATGGAAGACAGGTCACTGCTGGGCCAGTAAGGAAGATGGTGTTGCTGAGGTCTCCATTCTGGAAGAGCTGCTACAAGTCTTTGGTGAAAACCCGGCTGGACGCCGTACCCGTTATGATAGTTGTAAATCGCACCTGCATCCTCCACCTCCTCAGTGGACCTGGCCTCACTCTCAGCGCCGTTGTGTTCTGTGAGCCCGAGATAGGACCAGTCCATCTGAGGCGTGAGGGAGTCGAAGGACCCAGTTCGTCGCTCCATCTTCTCTCTCCAATTCTGGAGGCCGACGTCGGGAGGGCATTCGTCTTTAGCCTCAATGTCAGCACCGAGCTCTTTGACATGAAACGGGTGATCCTGTATGCAAAACAGACGATCACTGTTCTCTGGGGAAAGACGCATGTTTCCTGAGTTCGGACTCTCTTTAAAGTGACGATCAGGTTTTGGCGGAGATCCGTCATCCCAGAATTTGAACTCCATAGCGTCTTTAGGAGTGGAAGAGCTTAAAATCTGTGGGAGACTTTCATCAGAGTCAGAAAATTTGAAATATGAGAGCCGTTGACCATGCGAGCTGCCACACGGATTCGCGTGTCTTTGGGAAGCCTTGCTGTCAGCTTGAGTTTGAAAACAATCCTGAGATGTCCACGAATGTGGTTGGTTACAGCTAAGATGTAGGGAAGATTCGTCTAAACTGTTGTCAGCATCACAGAATCCTGAGTTTTTGGCGCGAAGTATAACATCACAAGGCTGCTGAATGGCGAGATCTCTGGGCTCAGACGTTTGAGACGAGAACAACGTCTGAGTTGACCATTCCGAGACGTTCATACGCTCACTCTGTTCGATGCAAGGACTTGCAGCCGATAAATACAGAGGCATAACATCTTGTGCATTTGCAAAATGGAACGATTCATCCTTTGAAGCTTCGCGCAAAGGAGCATGGTTGACTTTGGGTGAATGGCCTGCCTCTGATCCGACAGGGTGATGCTTCGAGTCTCTTTTGTTTTGACTCCCCGCACAACCGGCTCTGTCCTGGCCTTCACGAACCTCAGGAACGGACTCATGTGAAGGACCTCTCCTAGACGCCTTCTGACGTTTCTCGCATTGCCTTTCAATTTTGTCAGTGACCACGTCAATTTCTTTCAGGAGATCGTGCAGATCTTCCACAATGCCATGCAAGTTCTGCACCATGCTCTCCACATTTCCCACAAGATTCTGCACCAGACGTCTGATCTCACGCCTCCGGGGTGACCTCCCTTCTTGTCTTTTCAGTTCTGAGACTTCTCTTGGGATCGGAGTAAGCACACCACAGTCTGCCTTTCCCACCCTTTGGGGTTGTATAGTACGGGTTGCCTTTCCCACATTTTGGGCCTGTGGACAGGCAGTGTTTCCCACATGTTGGCTCTGTAGACAGGCAACGTTTCCCACATTCGGGGGCTGTAATACGTTTCCCACGCATTGGCTCTGTAGACAGGCAACGTTTCCCACATTCTGGGGCTGTAATACGTTTCCCACGCATTGGCTCTGTAGACAGGCAACGTTTCCCACACTGTTGGGCTGTAGGACAACGCTCCCTACACTGTGGGGTCTTATGCAGGCAACGTTCCCCACGCTTTGGCCCTGGGGACAGGCAACGTTTCCCCCACTTTGAAGCTGCATACTGCAGGTAATGTATCCCACATTTTGTGCCTGTACACGGGATACGCCTCCTGCATTCTGGGGCGATACGTAAGCTACGTTTCCAGAATACTGGGGCGCGACATAAGCTACGTTACTCGCAGTTTGGGACTGCAGACAGTCAATGTTTCCCATGTTTTTGGTCTGTATGAAAGCTACGTTTTCCGATGTTTGGGACTGAATAAAGGCGACGGGTTTTACGTTTTTGCTGCTTAGACGAGCGAGGTTTCTTGACTGTGCTGCGGCTAGTCTGTCAGTCTCTGCACTTCTCGGCTTTGCCTGATCAGCGTCTGTTCTGGTAGATTCTACTGGTCCAATTCCGATCATTTGCACACGACGTTTCACAGATTTCCTTTGCATATGCGACTCTCGTGATTTCAGTGTTCATGCCCTGACTTCGTGTGGTTTTTGCTCGAAAACTCCTGTGCGTGGGTGATCCAGATCTTTCACATTCATTCTCCATCCTTGCTTCCCTCGGCGTGACGTCATTCGTGGCTGCTTCGATGGCTTCGCCGAGGTCAGCTGTCATGTCTGCCCGACCTTTTGTGATATTCCGTGGTTGTGGCCGTATTCTTTTTCCTTCATGAAATTGTGTGTGGTTTTTGTAGAGGCCTCAGAGTATTTGCGCAGCCTTTCCATGGCGATTTCTGTGTTAGTAATGTTTGAATGCTGTCCTTGATTCCTGTGGTCTGAAAGAACACAAATGGAGAGGATATAATCAGCTGTCATCTTTCAAAGAAGCGAGGTTAGTTAGTTAGTTAGTTAGTTAGTTAGTTAGTTAGGGCTTCACGCCGCGTAAGCAACAAAGACTAATTCGCGGCTAAGCAAAAAGTTTGCCTCTGCCAGGCCGGTAGCAGGGTAAAAAGCTATTCCGTAAAACAAGATGTAAAAATATAATAAAAATCTGTCTGGTCTAAATGAGATAAACATGTTCATAAAAAATCACGAAGCTAAGTAGGTTAAAGAAAGTCCATATTGCATGAGAAACTAGATTTTATAAAACAAGTTGGACTCCTTCAACAAAGAAGCGAGGGTCAAATAAAAATACAAATAAAAGTAAATTAAAAGGTAACCCAAACACGAGACCTTTTATCCAACAAAGAAACAACAACAACAACAACAACAACAACACACACACACACACACACACACACACACACACACACACACACACACACACACACACACACACACACACACACACACACCACACACACACACACACACACACACACTTTCTATGACTGTGTGTGCGCACAGGCACACGCAAAACACACACACACTTCACATTTATTGAAGGATTAATCACTCCCACCTAAAGCGCAAACACTAGTGCCGTAAAAAAAAGAAATTGTCAGAGGCTGAGCCCAGCGCTGTGCATTCAACAAGAAGAATCGATCCTTCAATATCGCTACACTCATGCACAAGTTTTTTTTTTTTTTTATGCCCCGTGTAGTTTGTCGATCACTCAAGCGAGCAGAATAACAGCAACCATTTGCGTGACAGCTGATCAGTTTTTCTTATTCGCTGGGAATATTGCTATCATATCTTGTATTGAAACGACACCGTTCAAAACGCCCCCCCCCCACCCCCAAACACACACACCACACACACACACACACACACACACACACACACACACACACACACACACACACTCGGAACGGAACAGTTTCGCTGACATAACATATTATTATACATTCACACCACACAGCGCCAGTCTTGCCGCACACGCCCAAGTTTTTTTGTTTTTTTTTCCTTTCTCAACGGCAGCCACATTCGTTTTCAGGTTTTTTGAGTCGCTGGCAGACGGGGCTTATTGTGCAGCGGACAATGAACAGACAAACGACTGTGTCAATGTGTGTGTGTGTGTGTGTGTGTGTGTGTGTGTGTGTGTGTGTGTGTGTGTGTGTGTGTGTGTGTGTGCTCCCCCCCTCCCCCCACCCCCAAATGGGGTTATCGTCCTGACTATTGGGTGTGTGTGTGCCCCCCCTCCCCCACAGGGGGTTGATCGGCCTCACTATTAGCGACACTAATGAAGTTACCGGGGAGTTATCCACCCAAACCATGGAGAAAGAGGTGGGGAGTTCCGACATTTCAGGTTACAAACGTGCTAAGCCAGATTCAGAGGGAGGAACATATAATCAGCTTCCGTTTCGTCGGTGACGACTAGTCTCTGGAGGAAGTAGGGAAGGATACGTGCAAAGTTGTTACGGCAGTATTAAAAAAACAACAACAACAAACAAACCAAGCAAACCCCCCCCCCCAAAAAAAAAAAATCACAAAAAAAAACAAACCAAAACAACAACAACAACAAACAAACAGCAAAAAAAAAAAAAAAAAACACCAAACAAACAAAAAACCCGGAAAAACATTTTAAGTGGGGGTTGGTTGTTTGTTTTTTATGTGCAATTTAAGTCCTTTTCTACAAAATCAAAAAGTTAATGGGGGCAACGATTCAAAAGCTAGTAAATCTAGCTCAGAACCGGAATGAAACTCACGATCCCCAGCACTGAAAATCCAGCGCTCTGCAACGTCCTTTTCTATCACAGATGGGTGAAACCAACGACGAGAAAAGGCCAACACACAAAATTGCTCAGAACCGGGATACGAACTCACGACCTGACATTGAGTCCAACGCTTTCCAGGCTAGTCTGTCCCGGCTATAGGCTTCCAAGAATCGAATATAACGAACTGAAACACGCCATGCGTGAAGACGCAGCAAGAAAATCAGCAGCCGATGAAATATTGAAATATTACAATAACCTGACTACTTACATTTCGTGAAGCACGGAAGCCATTTCCGAGTCTTTGACCCGGTCAGTGCAGCAGTTTTCCTGCATAATCAAGCAATTCCGCGTGCTGCTTATAGACACACACAACACACACACACTCTCCCCAGCTCTTTCCTGTCGTGCAACACTGCATCCTTCTCGTCTCTTCTCTGGCCGTTGCCTGATGCCTCGATGACTAGGAAGTGATTCAGAAACTGGGGAAAGGAAGGCCGCAGTTTCTGCTGGCTGCACGCGACCTTACCTTGTGTGTTTCCATAGCGGCCGCGCGGACATGCAGTGACTCATCTGTTGGCCCCCAGACTGACAGAAAAACGCTCGTAGCTGTAGGTTTTGCCATTAACCCTATTGTAGGCCAGTTGTATCGTAGGGAGGGGAGGGAGGGAGGGAGGGGAGGGGGAGGGGGGGGGGGGCTATTGATTGTGAATGGTGGCAAGGGGGATCTATTGTGCGGAGGGTTCAGGGAGAAAGTGGCATGGGGAGGGGGGTGAGGAGGAGGGGTGGGTGGGAGGGGGTGCATTTAGAAAGCTAATAGGAGCGGAAAGTGGTCTGTGCTTTTTGCTAGCGCAACAGTGTTATTACTGTCATGATGTATTGGATAGGTAGTAAATGCATTTGAATCTGCATGCAGCGTGCACTATCTCTTTAAGTCTGTCTGTCCTGTCTGGCCTGTCTATCTCAGTGTTTGTCTGTCTCACTCACACACACACACACACACACACACACACACACACACACACACACACACACACACACACACACGCTGACACGTACATGCAAGTTGCGGTAGAGAGTTGGATTTATGATGCTCCGGTCATGAGTTCGAATCCCCGCTGGGAGTGAAATGCTGGCTTTTTCCTCGTTGCCCCCCCCCCCCCACACACACACACCCGTACTGCATAGTTGACACCCTAAGGTGGTGGAAAAAGGACGCTTCACCCTCAAACAGCCAACCAACGAACGAGCACTGACGGTGGGTCAGGTATGAATTATGTATCGATGCACGCCCCCGAAGCAAAAGTGATGTCATCCGGGTCCGGCAGATCGATAGTGCACGTGCGACGCGTACGTCTGTTCGGCGGGCGGGCCGTGCTGTGCCGTTACAAGCTAACGCACTTGATACTACGTGCACACGCTGACTCAACCAGCCTTTCTGGTTTTTCTGATCTTGGTTCACTCCTCAGTTCTTGTGTTTAGTCCACAACTTTTCAGTTGTCGTGTGTGTGTGTGTGTGTGTGGGGGGGGGGGGATCTCAGTCTTTTCTTTATTGCTGATCTGTGAATGTGTGTGTGTGTGTGTGTGTGAGAGAGAGAGAGAGAGAGAGAGAGAGAGAGAGAGAGAGAGAGAGAGAGCACAATCCAGTCTACAGGAAATACCTACTCTCATTGTGAATTGATATGTCTTTTACAACCAGCTTTTTATTTTTTTAAAAGTCTTCTGTTCGGTCCAATTTATAAACAAAAACTTTGTTTTGCTGTACATGATATGTATACAGTGAATCATTTGAACTCTGTGTGTGTGTGTGTGTGTTTGTGTGTGTGTGTGTGTGTGTGTGTGTGTGTGTGTGTGTGAGCAGAGGAGATTTTCCAGTGTAGGGCTGATTTCGAGCCAATAGGCCATAATCAGCTGGAAGAAAGGTAAGGATTCAGCTGTAGTGGGATATATGCGACGCAAAATCGTTTGATCGAAATACACACACGCGTGTAAAGTTGACTGACCGGCTTCATAACGGTGCGTCTTCTAAAATGCGACAAAATACGGCGGATTTCTTTGGCCGTGCGGTGCTTTACCTGTGTTAACACGGCCGTGACTGTTTTTGTAAAAACACCAGCCAGCCAGCGCCTTCGCTGCAAAAAGCTATCATTAGGGCAATCTTACCGTGACGAGAATATCCGCGAGGGTGGGAGGATGGGTGTTTTTGGAGTTTAACGTCCTTTTCCACCACGTAAGGGTGATATCAAGACGGGGCTACGATGGAAGAGCAGCCAAAATATATTGGCCCAAGCCGGGATACGAACTCACGACCCGAGCATTAGGGTGGGGGTGGGTGGGTGTTTGGGGGTTTAACGTCCTTTTCCACCACATAGGGTGATATCAAGACGGACCCGAGCATTAGAAGTCCAACGCTCTACCATTCGGCCAACCCGGCTCCCCGAATATCCGCGAGGCCTGTGACTGCTTTTTTAGTGATGCAAGGGTTAAGGGCAGCCGATGAAAAGTTTTCCAAGTAAGTTGCCGTATGCCTGGGTGACAAGTGGCCTCAATTTCCCTGACATCAGTAACGAGACTAAACAGAGCGAACGTCGCTTTCGCGTCCCTTCAAACTGAAGTGTTATATTTTTAGACTGGGACAGTTGGAGCTCGGCGGTGCAAGAATAGACGACTCCACTCGGCACTGAAGCCCCGACAGAGGTCAAAGCTTCGCCCCTTTACTCTGCCGTGTATTTGCAAAACACAGTGCATCCGTGACGTCATTTTACCATGCCCGCCAGTGACAATTTTGTTATCGTCAGAGTTACACTTGCATCATGTCTGTGCGGAGAATGCGAGCGACGTGCGTTTATGCCACAAAACGTGCCTTTGGACGCGGAATTTTTAGCCGTCCTATATTATGGAAACAACATGAAAAAGGTGTGATTTCAAAATGAAAGAGGTTGACGTTTATGGTCTTTTTCTTCAAGTGTAAACGGACTTGCTGCTTTCTCTACACGTTTCAGTCATATCAAACTACATGTGCTTCCCTCTTTGAACTGTCTGGCGCGGAAGTTTCCCAGACTACGCCATGTGTCGTGCTCATTATGCCATTGCACGCGATTGGGGCGGCCGGGGTGGCCGAATGGTAGAGCGTTGGACTCTCAATGCTCGGGTCGTGAGTTCGAATCCCGCCGGCTGGGGCCAAATATTTGTGCTGGTCTTTTTTCTCGTTGCCCCGTCTTTGATATCACCCTTATGTGGTGGAAAAGGACGTTAAACTCCCAAACACCCACCCAACACCCACCCTTGCACGCGATTGGCTAAATTCTGGGGGCTCGCCCCTTTTGCTTCACACGAGTGGAGTCGTCTATTACATAAAGCAAAACAATGGACCTT
>JACVVK020000209.1:152500-192500 GCA_018292915.2 Batillaria attramentaria | reverse complement strand
TCTTTTTAGTCGGGTAGGAACTGTTGGAATAAAACTTGAACCGGACACGCTCGCGTTTGTCGAGGTAGTAACGCGGCTGCAGACTCCCTAGCAACGTGGAGACGTTCTCGCGCATGACGTAGGGCACCGCGAAGTCGACGTCATCATCCCAGGGCACCATGCCGTGGTGACGCCAGGACCCCAACAAACTGCCGCTGTACAGGAAAAAGGGCACCCGGGCACGTGTCAAGGTCACGCTGAACAAGTCTACCAGGTCAAGGTACACAGCGACCTCTTGGGATGTCAGCTTTGGTTTGAACTTCGCCACATCAGACGAAGAGACGCTTGGCCTTCTTGTGACGTTGTGCGAGGACCACGTCACGTTGGGCCTTCTTGTGACGTTGCGCGAAGACCACGTCACGTTGGGCCTTCTTGTGACGTTGCGCGTGGACCATCTCACCTTTAAAAGTGAGTTTAATTTATAATGCATTAAAAGAATAATTTTTAATACAATAACCTAAGTTTTAAGCTAAGCTATGCTGAACCCTAGCTTATCAGCAACGTCTGCGGTTCAATGTTGATTTAGTGGTTCAACACTTTCAGCCCTGCCACCTACGGTCTCGCAGACCCTACTAATAATAATATGCGTGCATGTGACCGACTCTCATATGCTCTGCACAGTAGAAGGATTAATAATTATCAGAGGCGCGTTCAGTTAGCGACAACCGTACGTGAAAAAAAAGTAGGAGAAAATGCTCGTATTTAACACTTTTGACTCGTCGAGGCGTGAGTAAAATAATCTTCTCTTAATAAAATTGCTGCAGCAAACATGGGTATATTTAATGTACAACACTCCCACCAAGCACAACTCAAGTCCATGGGGAAATACATTGATTCTGACTTTTTTTTTAAAGTGGTACCACCGGTGCACACCCCTCAGCGCCTCAAACTTACTTGGGCACGGGAAAAGGCTCTTGCATTACTTTCATAGTAGGAGTTATAACCAGACTGAACTAGAGGAGCAAAGCCTCCTTGGCTCACTTGTGAGATGGGTCAAGGTCATTAAAAAGAGTTTGTTTCTAAAGCTCTTATCACTAGCTATCACGAAATAAGGTGTCTTGTGTTTATAGTTCCTAAGAAAACGGCAAATGGCAACATAACAGTTTTCCCATAACAGCTTCTATGACCTTGACCTTGGGTCAAGGTCCTTCAAATGAGATCTGTAAGTGAAGAGCTTATCAGTGACTATCATTATGCCAAATTTGATAACTCTAATTTTTGTAGTTTCTGTACAAATGGTAATGTAAGATTTCACAACAGACAGCTGTAATGACCTTGACCTTGAGTCAAGGTCACTCAAATGGGTATGTCTGCATAGGTCTCTTTGCTGTTTATCATTGTGCCTTGCTGCTGTTTGTTGTTTCCAAGGAAATGCTAACGTTAAAGTCTCCACAAAACATCTTGAATGGCCTTGACCTTGACCCAAGGAAATTGAATACAAGTATGCCAGTACAAGTTATGCCAGTACAGTTTTTGTCAATGTCTATCATGCCATGCAAAGTTTGATGCCTCTGGTACCCCTACATTCAGAGAAAATGGCAATTTTAAATTTCCAATTACACAGCTTTGACGACCTTGACCTTCAGTCAAGGTCATTCAAAATAGTAAGTCTTGAAAGGTCTTGCTACTGTTTATCAGCAAGCCAGGTTTGGTGCTTCTGATGTTTATTGTTTCTGAGAAAATGCCAATGTTAAGGTTTTGGAAGGTTTTCCGCAAAACAGCTTGTATGGCCTTGACCTTGATTCAAAGTCACTTAATACAGGTCAGTAAATGTGTTGTCAATGTCTATCATCATGCAAAGTTTGATGTCTCTGGCTTTTCTAGATTCTGAGAAAATGCCAGTGTAAAATTTCCAAACAGACAGCTTTAGTGAACCTGACCTTAGGTCAAGGTCAGTCATTATGGTATGTTTTGAAAGGTCTTATGGCTGTCTATCAGCTTGCCAAGTTTGGTGCCTCTGCTGTTCATTGTTTCTGAGAAAATGCCAATGTTAAGGTTTTGGAAGGTTTTCCACAAAACAGCCTGTATGGCCTTGACCTTGATTCAAAGTAACTTAATACAGATATGACAGTAAAGGTGTCGTCACTATCCATCGCCATGCTAAGTTTGATGTCTCTGGCTTTTCTAAATTCTGAGAAAATGCCAATGTAAAATTTCCAAACAGACAGCTTTAGTGACCTTGACCTTGGGTCAAGGTCAATCATTATAGTATTTTTTGAAAGGTCTTAAGGCCGTTCTTAACCGGGCAGACTTTTGGTTCGCGAACTAGGTTCGGAGAGAACGGCGAACTAGGTTCGCGCAAGTTGTTTCTTAACCGACCAAATACTTGTGCGGAAACCCTGGTTCGAAAGGTTCGGCGAACTAGGTTCGAGGACTGCATAGCGTGTCGTGGGAACCCTCGCGATCCTTTTGCCGATCCTGCACTCTGATTGGTTGCTCGGGGAGAGCTGTTGTATGTACAAACTTGAGGAAAATGGCGGACGGCATCGCGGCTATCGACTCACTTCACATTTCCCTCTCTTGCGCTCTTTTCCTCTTATCTCCTCTTCCTCGGCTTCCAAGAGTTCACTCAAAACGATAACTACCGCAAATGCCTGGTCGTCTCGATCTACGAAGGCGGCCATTTTGGTTGTTTACGATTGTCTCAACTTCCGAGTCCGCCTTGTTCGGGCGATGACGTATGCATATCATTAACGGTCGGTTAAGACAGAGAACTAGTCCGGCCGTACCTCTGGAACTATGTACGTGTGTGCGCTTGCCCTGTTCGTATACAATACATAGTTCGCCGAACAAGTTCGCCAGACTGGTGGTTCGCCCGGTTAAGAACGGCCTTTATGGCTGTCTATCAGCTTGCCAAGTTTGGTGCCTCTGCTGCTCATTGTTTCTGAGAAAATGCCTATGTAAAGGTTTACTGCGGACACACAGACAGACAGACAGACACAGTCACACAGACAGACAGACACACAGACAGACGACGGAGGGTTATTACATAGACTCACTTTGTTACACAAGTGAGCCAAAAAATGAAGGTAAAGAAAAAAGAGAAAGAAATACAGAACTACTCTCTCTCTCTCTCTCTCTCTCTCTCCGGCTCTCTCTCTCTCTCTCACACACACACACACACACGCACGCACACACACACACACACAGAGGCGATAACATGGACTGATAATCTGCTTAGGTCAAGGCACAGTATGTATTGACACATGGAACCCAGCTCACCTTATCTGAACGAGACAAGTCACATGTACAACACTTTCCTTAATCTCCCTTGCCGTACCATACCCATCTATTTTTATATTTTCCCAAGAGTTTTCGTGAGCGGAAAAGTGAAAACAAGCTATACTCACGCTTTGTCCGCCATTTTGCGTGGTCGGTTTGAACACAGTTTGGAGATAGTTCTGTTCCACTGACGTCGGTGCGTGTCGTCCCAAACACTTGTAGTAAATAAAGCCATAAGATATGACAGCTGCGTTCAAAGCCAAGCCGACCAGAAAACGTTTGTTGAATTTGAAACAGAAACATCGACGCATCGTGCAAGACTGATGGTCTGCAGACCTGACAAAGTGGACGGCCTGATTTTCAGGTCAATGCGAATATGTGAACACACGAGGACGACGAGAGGGGAGAAGGAGGAAGCGTTGTGCTACCTGTCCGTCCAGCTGAGTCGTTATCGCAGTCGCCGGGACAAACACTCATAGTGGTTCGTAAAGCTGTCTGCATGACGCAAGCTTAAATCTTCCCATTGCAGTCTAGTTAGTCTTAGTGGCACAGCGCGGTGTAGGGACAGCACTCAGTGTCAAGTAATTTGATATGAGGAGAGTGTTCGGTTTGGAGCGTCACGGCTGACTGGGCGCTTGCGCGCGCGCACACACACAGACACACACACACCCCTCAAACTGATACACCTTGAACACTCCCCCCCCCCCCACACACTCCCCTCATCTCCCCACTCCGTCCATCCCAATCCACACACACACAGCACACGCACACACACACAGGACATTAAAAAAAAAATAAAGGGCCTACATGACCGACCTACATAACCCGAAATACGCTGCCATATCAGTGACACTTTTAGCATGGACCCATTCCTGTACCGTGGCCTCGTTTCTCTCGGCCCCTGCGACGACTCTCAAATCGGGCTAACCGAGACCGAGCCGAGCTATGCCTGAGGACGAGGACGCTGACGTTTTGCGCATTTATTTCACAGAGGATAAAGCTGAAAGAAACACATTCATATTGTGTGGTTCCAGGGTCACTATCGTTATATTGTCATAGTGAATTCAGGTGATTTCCCCCGTGCAGTTTTTACAGCAGCCATATTTGATCCTCCATGTGCTTTGTTGCGTCAGCAAAATGTTGAAACCAAAAAGGTAAGCAGATATCTTTTTAACTGTAGACTTTTTTAATTGCAATATTTAAGTGAAAATGAAGGTGAAGGTGTAATCAGAAAACGTGTCCTCTGTATTTGATATTTAAGCGTTGATTAAGGGTTAAAGTGCTGTCCTCATATGAGGACGCTAGGCACTAGAGGGTACAGGTTTTCACAGTCACTGAGCAAACTGTTTGATTTATTTGTTTTACTACAATGTAAATGAAGTTTTCTTTCTTGAACAAAGCGGCGGCTTTAAGCAGGCTGATATCTACATAGAAGCATTACCTGTTGATACTGGGTGGGTGGGAGGGGTGGTGGTGGTGGCCGGTGTGTGTGTGTGTGGGGGGGGGGACGGAGCGGCTCCTGCTTCCTTAGCACTTCACAAGCCGACGCATGCTATCAGTGGGTGTATTATTTTGGTTTTTCAGGTTTCAAGTGAAGATGAGTCAAGCCAACCTAGAAAAAGAGAACTGCGCATGCCACCTGCACGACCTAGAAAGCGCCCTAGCACGTCATTTATGCGAAAACAGAGAAGAACCTGGAAAAATGATCTGAAATCAAGACAGAAAAGCAGATTTCTTCGGAATTCACGGCCGTGAACACGGGTCGTTCTGCCCCAGGACCCTCAAAACACTTTGAACCTTTCTTTGATTCAGCTTGTGACAGACCGAACCATTGCGTACGCGGGTTTCAAAGGAAATCGCACTTACATGGTCACTTCTGATGAAATTCTTCCTTGGACTTCTGCTGGTCTCTGGTTACTGCAAAGTACCTCCGGTTTGAGGAGATCTTGAGGTACCTACACGTGAGCGACAATACTCAGCTCGATCCAGAGGACAAAATGAGTAAAATGCGGCCATTGCTTGTCCATGATAAATGAGAGATGTCTGACCTACTTCATCAAGAAGCAAAACTTGAGCATCGACGAAAGTCTGATTCCTTACTATGGGCGGCATGGAGCAAGACAGTTCCACCTTACCTTTGACAAGCTTTTTACATCCCTCAGACTCGTGGACCACCTGACAAGCATGGGCACTGGTTGCTCGGGTATACTTCGGGCTAACCTCATTGAAGACTGCCCTCTACAGTCTGTCAACGAAATGCAGAAGACCCCAGGAGGCACGTGCGACTACGTAACGGACACAAACTCGGGCCTGACAGTCGTTGGTTGGAATGACAACAGTATTGTCAATGTGGTTTCCAACAAGGTTGGTCTCTACCCACTCCAGACGTCAAGTCGTTGGTCCAGGTTTGACCGCCAGAGATTGCAGGTCTGCCAACTGTTCATCACCTCACATTACAATTAGACAGTTGGGGGGGGGGGGGACCAGAACATCAACACCTACAGAACAGGTATAAGAACCAAGAAGTAGTGGTGGCCCATATTCCTCTACTGGCTGGATCTCAGCGTTCGGCAGGCTTGGCTCCTGTACCGCCTGACAGCTGCTGCCACCTACACTCTGCTGGATCTCCTGGCAGTTCGCCGTGTCGTTGCTAACAATTACCTATCCAGATCACCACATGCTTCAGCCCTTGTTGGGCGTCCACTGAGTCGCATTCCGAAACTGGACAAAAGAGTCCCCAGGGCTATTCGGCTGGATGGAAAATATCACATGATTCAGTGGATCAGTAAGCAAATGAGATGTGCTGTCTGCGGAAAGAAGCCAAGACAGAAGTGCATATACTGCGAAGTCGGAGTGCATGTCAAGTGCTTTGAACAGTTTTATGCTACACATGTTTCATGCCACACACATCCTGGAAATTCTTCTGTCTGAGCATTTGACACGTTTCTTGCCCTGATCCACAGGAACGTGACCCCAGTGGACGCCCGTTAGGAGCTGAAGCAGGTGGCCTTTGGTGATATATGAGACTGTGCCAGAACGTGTTTTGTAAAGACCACCCAACTTTCAACCTTCATATCTCTTTTCATGTCCATACTTAACAACTAAACTTTGGGTCTTTTTAAAGACCACAGTCTCAAAAGATAATGCAGATGAAATTATTCTGAGAAATCTTTTCTATGTGGATATAAAAACAAAAAGAAGTTCAAAATCCTTGTAAATCTCACCCTCAGGAAGTGGGACATTACAGGTGGCCACAGGAATGCATGTACTTCACTTTCTTACGCTTGTCTGATGATTTTTTTCTTCTAAGATGTAAATAAAGCATGTTAAATTTGTTTGTTTCTTTTGTTGTGAGGAAAAAAATAAAATGTTATCTTTATAAAATTGAGTTTTATTGTATTGCATGACGATCGTAACGTGTCATGTCAAATCTGCGGCAGTGCGATAAGTTCGTCTGCTGCGGAACATTCAAGGCCTCTGAACTCAGAAAACTAAGATCCAGCTTGAGAAATTCATACTGGTCAAAAATTTGCTTGGTTACACTGTGAGAAACTGTTACAATTAAAAAAAATGATAAACATTTTAGGCAGATATTTTCATGTCAAACTGTTGCGATCGACCAATCGCCGATTTCTGGAAAATGCGTGACTTTTTTTTTTTGCGGTCCTGTTCTGAAATGTCGCCATTTTTTACCCTAACCCTTTGCGGCCATTGGTTTTCTCAAAGATGGTGCCTAAGAGGAGAAAAGGTGAGTATAGTGATTTATGTCAAGATAGTTTTGAGTGTTGCGATCAACCACATGTTACGATCGATCAGTGATTAGGCCACTTAAGCATTATTTTGACCTGTGGTTTGATTTTCGTCCACTCTGTGAGTAAATGTAATGCACGGAGGACTTTGTTTTGGACATCCATCATTGCGTTGGCTGTTCAATCGGTTTTGTTTGAAGAAAATCCTGCAGTGGACATAACGAGAATTTATGTCCAAGTTGCGTTCGCGCGTGTATGGTATTACTGTTGGCTCATGTCAACGTTGCGATCGGCATCGCAAATAAACGATTACGAATTCATCGTTTAACGATCATATTGTTTGGGTTATAGGTGTGCTGACAGACGAAATTCATGCAATTTAGGAAAAAAAAAACAGATGGTGTTTGAACCATACAAGTTCTTTAATTCGCCATTTGCTTGCTCGATCGAAACAGTAGGCCATTTGGACATAGGTTATCAGTCTAGTTCTGTTTACTTGCAAATTATTCACAATTCTTGGGAGTCAGTAGTTATGAAAAAATAGGAATAATATTCCGGTGAGGAAAATCTTTGTTTTCGGCACCTTGACTAGCTGCTGTGTTGATTAGTTAGTAATTTCAACGCCAGGATAAATTTTTTTCGGCCCACGTGTTGGGATAGAACTAGAATTTTTTTTTTTTTACCATACTTTGTAATTTAATTTCATACGTTGGAGGGAGGGGGGTGGGGTGTGGAAACTGATCTTCACCCAGGATCACAATAGATTAGTCATAAATACTGTAAGCTGCATTACAGGTGAATGCACTGTTTTGCATATCAAAAATAGCATGCAGCAATAACTGCTATTACTGTATTAGTGCCAGTAAAGTTGTACTGATCTGGGCATGGGCTTGTTTCTTTTTGTTCCAGGTCAAGGAGGTAGATGCAGTGCACCAGGAGGTGCGGGTGCAGTTCATGGCGCGATAGGGGCCGCTGGTTTACTGGGACAGACTGGATGAATCCTGGGAAACATTCCAATCCTTCCAGGACAACAGCAGGAGAGTTGACATCAAACTCAATGAAACTAGAGAGGCAAAAGCCTCCATGGCTCCCTTGTGACAAGGGTCAAGGTCATTCACAAGTGTATGTTTGTAAAGCTCCTATCACTATCATCACGGCAAGTAAAGTGTCTCTGGCGTTCCACGTTCCTGGCAATATTACAATTTCCCCCAAACAGTTTGCATGGCCTTGACCTTTGGTCAAGGTCATTAAATGAGATCACATCAATGTGACCTTCAGTCAAGGTCATTCAAAAAGGTAGGTCTCATTGCAGTCTATCATCATGCCCTGTTTGGTGCCTCAACTGTTTGTTGTTTCACAGAAAATGCCAAGGTTAAAGCTTCCCCAAAACAGCTTGCATGGCCTTGACCTTGACTAAAAGTCATTGAACACAGGTATGTCAGTGAAGGTGTTGCCAATGTCTATCATCATGCAAAGTTTGATACTTCTGGTTCTTCTAGATTCTGAAAAAATGCAAATGTAAAAATTTCCAAACAGACTGCTTTAATGACCTTGACCTTGGGTCAAGGTCATTTAAAATGGTATGTGTGCATAGGTCTTATCACTGTCTATCAGCACGCCAAGTTTGGCGCCTCTGCTGTTTGTTATTTCTGAGAAAATGCCAATGTTAAGGTTAACTTGTATGGCCTTGACCTTGACACAAGGCCATAAAATACATGTATATCTGTAAAGTTCTGATCAATGTCTATCATCATGCAAAGTTTCAAACCTCTGGTCTTTGTAGATTCCGTGAAAATGCCAATGTAAAATTTTCAAACAGACAGCGTTAGTGACCTTGACCTTGAGTCAAGGTCATTCAAAATGATATGTTTTGAAAGGTCTTATGGTTGTCTATCAGCACGCCAAGTTTGGTGTCTCTGCTGTTTGTAGTTTCTGAGAAAACGACAACGTTAAAGTTTTCTGCACACACACACACACACACACACACACACAGAGACAGACGACGGAGGGCTATTACATAGACTCCCATTGTTACACAAGGGAGCCAAAAATGTCAAACCGCAGAAGGCAACTTTTTGATGTCACTGAACTCTAAACAATCCCTTTTCTGTTTATTGCTGCATCTACAATGTCCATTGGTTACCTTCAACATGATTGTCATGTCTTTATGTCCGCTGTAATATGTTACCTTCAACATGAATCTCTATCATTACTACTGAATGTGTTTTATGCAGTCTTTATTGTTTCAATTAAAACATGCAAGTGGGCAGAAACATCAAATTTCATTTGGTCATGTGTGTTTTTTTTTTGTTCATTTCAACATTCATACGAAGGGAAACATTATGTCCAATCGCAAAATGTTACCTTCAACATGGGGAAAGTAGTAAACAACGATTTCTAAGTGCAAAAGTGGGCATTTTGTGGGTTTCAGTTGTAACAAAGGATACATTAAATAAATTAAGTAATAAACTGGTGATGGTATTAGCTTATTTTTCATTGCTTGGAAACTGAAACATTGACATGCGGTTGGATGCAACGGTGGACATAGATAATCATAGTCTCATTGAAGTTATAAGTTTTGATTTACCTTGTTTTCAATTATTTCAAGTTACTTGGTTTAGAAGTCTTGTAATAAAACTGTTTTTGATCTAATCTGTTTTTGCATTTCATCATTGTTGGTGAAACTTTATGTCCCATGTTACATCCGACATGGCCTCGGTTTGCACCATAAAATGACATTTTCTCATTAATGCTGAACAGAGCTATCTTTTTACTTCTTGAATAACATGCACAAAACATTGTTTGTTCAAACACTAGATTGGCAAACATTTTGGGTTGGTTTCATTTTTCACTGAGATGTCCCACTTTTTGGTGGCACCTTCTGGCACAGTCTATATATATATATATATATATATATATATATATATATATAGTGTTTGTGAATGTGCAGCGAGCTTAAAAGAAATAACACTGTAAGAAATAAAACATTTCAGACACAGTTTGCACGGCGTTTGCTCATTTTGTTCATGTTGAAAACCTGTACCCATTCGTGCCTAGCGTCCTCACATGAGGACAGTCCATATATGGTGTCTAAATCTCAACATACGCTAAAATGGTCAAAATGAGGGGTAGATATGGAATACAAATGGTATTTGCCACTATGTGTCACATTTTGAATCAAAACAAAAATTCAGGCATTAATGGGTTGACGGCTCGGCTCGGTCTATACCCCCCCCCCCCAAAAAAAAAAAAGAATTACAAGGAAAGTGGACAGTTGCGAACAATTTTGAGGTCCCAGTGATATTTCACAGTGTGCACGGAAGCGGTGATAACTGTCGCATTCACCAGCACAGTACATTTTCAGCCTGTTTAGAGATTATTTCCTGCATGAGTTGTCCCCCGTGCATACACAGCAAGCATGCATTTTTCGTGGGAGCTTTGTGCTCTGCCACGAAAAATGCGTGCTTGTTGCGACAAGGGAGACAACTCATGCAGGCAATACTCTCTAAAAAGGCTGAAACTGTACTGTGCTGGTGAATGCGACAGTTCTGTGCACACTGCAAAATAACACTGGGACCTCGAAGTTGTTCGCAACTGTCCACTTTCCTTGTCACCGAGTATTTTTGTTTTTTCCTTCTAAGGTCTCACTCAGCTCGGCTCGGTCTCGGTTAGCCCGATTTGGTGACGTCGTCGCCTAGAGGAGCGACGGACCCGGAACAGGGACAATAATATCAGTTTTCAACCTGATTGATTAGGCTAGGCATGTGGTCTGACTTCAACATGCTGCTGAAGATAAGATTTGTTTATGGGTGGGTTTTATTTCACCATAAACCGCACACATCACTCACTGCACCTGAAGACTCTATATCATTTTTTTTTTTTTTGGTGTTGTGTTTTAAGTTAGTTTTTATACTTTATATCATGTTCAGTTTTCCTATCGCGCTTAAAGTAGTTTCCTAAGAATGAGATGTAGTATCAAGCTTCCTTGTCGTTTTACGTTCTCTTGCCGTAGACTTTCTACAAAGGGAGAGAGCTAGAGCTGTAGAGAGCGCTACACGTTTTTAGTTTGGATACCTTCTTCCGTTCTGCGGTCCACCAATGCTAGGCAGTCCCTGCATTGCTCTTACCAAGTTACCAAGTTAGTGGACCAGAAATAAACAAAGAACACCAACAGCAGTGACGGAACACACCCCCCCAAAAAAAAAAACAACAAAAAAAAAACAACAACAAACAAACAAACAAAAAAAAACAACAACAAAAAAACAAAAAAAAACCCCAAAAAACACCAAAAAAAAAAAAAAAAAAACCAAAAAAATATCAACACATACACACACACAAGAACAAAAACAAAAACTAAACACAGAAAATAAAAGCGACATAAAAGGGACAGAAACCACTTAACTTTCACAAAGGAGGCCAAATTTTTGTTTGTGTCCTGAGGAAGGCGAAAGCTAAAACGTTGACCCGTGCCGTCCTTTGTGAAAGTTAAGTGGTTTCTGTCCCTTTTATTTGCTTACCTTGTAACCACTTTGCAGTCATTACAGTTTCCTTTAATTTCTAAACACAAAAAACAACAACATAAACAAAAACAAATAATACCCCCCCCCCAAAAAAAAAACAAAACAAAAAAAACAAAAACAAACAAACAAACAAAATACAAACAAACAAAAACAAAACAAAAACAAAACAACAACAACAACAACCAACAACAGCAACCAACAATAAAACCCCAAACAAACAAACAAACAAACAAACAAACAAACAAACACAACCGATTCGCCAGGGCAGATAGGCAGCTTTAAAAGAGCTGTCAAAGATGTTTAGACAATTCTTTGAATAGACCGTAGTAGCACATCCGTATATTGCATGCGTTCCATGCTGTCTTGTCTGTGTGTGTGTGTGTGTGTGTGTGTGTGTGTGTGTGTGTGTGTGTGTGTGTGTGTGTGTGTGTGTGTATTAGGCTGTTTACCCTAGAACCCGGGTTGAACCCGCGTTTACCTCGACCCGGGACGGGAATACTTACGTCATGCCCACCGTGACCTGGACCCGCATGTAAAACTCGAGGTTAATTTAACCCAAGGCCGGCTACGGACCTAACCCAGACTAGGACAAAACAAACCCCAAAAACAAAATAAATAAAAAACAAAGGAAGCGAAGAAAGGTAGAAAAAAATTCCTTCTCTAACGGCTGAGGCACCATGGTGGAATGGACCCGCTTCCTGAAAAAACAAAAAAAAAACAAAAACACACACCTAGAGCTAGTTTAGTTCGAGGTTAGACTTTAACCCGGGGCTAAAATCCCAAACCTCGACTTTTACATGCGGGCCCAGAACTTGTTTAGTCTGGACCCGGGTTCAACCCTGAAACGGAGCGGGTCCTACCCCGGGTCGCTTTTAAACCGGGTTGGTTAAATGTAAACGCACCAACTCGTGTTCAACCCGGTAAACTTGGCTATTGTACGCGGCCTCATTATCATAAGCGGGGAAAGTGGAAAACAGTCCTTTGACATCACGCACGGTCGTGAAAATAGTCCTTTGACATCACGTACGGTCGTGAAAATAGTCCTTTGACATCACCTACGGTCGTGAAAATAGTCCTTTGACATCACCTACGGTCGTGAAAATAGTCCTTTGACATCACCTACGGTCGTGAAAATAGTCCTTTGACATCACCTACGGTCGTGAAAATAGCCTCGGTCTCACAGTACATGCAGTATGTCGATAACATTTTTTTATCATGAAATCTTTCCAAGCTGAGGGGGAGTGCGTGAGCACGGATCAGGACAGCGATCAATTCTCCCCTTTAGTACTTAGGCGAATGCTTTCGTCTCCAAGGATGTATACCGGTTATCAGTGCAGCTGGCGCCTTAAGGGTGATTAAGTGACAAGGAAGATACAGTCATGTACGACTGTTGAGTATCAGGCAGTATATAGAACAGGATTTGGCCCTTTTATCGATACGTACTAAGGCTCAGATGTTCATTGTCGTTTAATTTTGGCCAGCAATAAAAATATCACGTGCTGGTTGTACTGAATCATAAACGTATGACACAACACACACACACACACACACACACACACACACACACACACACACACACACACACACACACACACACACACACACACACACACACACACACGCGCACGCACGCACGCACACACACAAAATTACGCGCGCACGCACGCACGCACGCACATACACACATTTATAGACAGACGGACAGACAGACACTTATAGACAGACACACACAGACACAGACACACACAGACACAGACACACACACACACACACACACACACACACACACACACACACACACACACACACACAGAGGGTCAAAAGATTGAACTTTTCTGTCACTAAGGATGAAGATGAGTGAGTTGCTTTGTCTATATCATGGTATACGCTGCCATCCCTTATTTCCACTTTTTCCCCCTTGACAATAGTCACCACGGGGCGAAGCCAAAATGGGCGGGAGTGTTTCTGGTGATACATGTACTTCGCTTCAAGACTAGTACCGCAAGGACACGGTGTTTCCAAACAGTAGTACCGAGTGTTTTGATCCATTTTATTTTTCAAATTCGAGTAGCACCGATTGTTTCCAACGGCCATCGGACTTCGGTCTGTTGGCGTGAAAAAAAAGGGGACATATTTTATCAACCAGACAACGACTTTGACTGACGCATTACTACAATACAGACACGTGAGCACGCTCACATTGGTTTTTTAACATACAGTGTACAACGCTTTGCGTGATAGCAATCAGCGTCGAAACTTTATGAAGCGGGACCGCACCGGAAACACCCCCCGTCCGTTTTGACTTACACCCCGCATACTGAATTTGCAATGCGGCACGATACAATTATGGGGTACGTACCAAAATTATATCGCGAAAGTTCAGTTCAGTTCAAGACAGTATCTCTGCGCTCAAGGGAAAAGCCCATGCGAACTGCACCCCATAATAATAATAATAATAATAATAATAATAATAACAACAGTAATAATAAATGGCATAATAATAATAATAATAATAATAATAATGAGTATTCTCTCACACACTGGACATACACACATTACAATCACGTGGTGCGAAGGGTCAGCTCAGCTGTTTAAATTTCGGATTTTAGAATTGTATTTATTTTTCAAATTTTGTGGGCTGAACATTTCCAAAGCAGTATTTGTAGGGAGCATTTCTTTGGAATAAACTCAATGCGCCAATCACTCACCGACACTCACGCACATTTTACAAACGATGGACAGACATACATACACTGGTGAAACGGACTAGCTATGTCGACACAGGAAATTACTGGAAGTAATCTCCCCAGTGCCGTCTTTGAATCGGTTCCATTGTTGGTTTTGAACACATTCCCCTTTAAAGATCTAAGCTCCCAACAAAAAGCTTTCCGAAGTGTGAAACATTTTTACAGAGTCGACCGTGGAAGCACAGTCAACTCTGTCACAGTTGCCGAGTTTTCAACGTCCCTGAAACCCCAATAAAAGCCAAGGGCAGCCTGATTTCACAGCTCAGTTTGCGTTTTGACACTGAGCGAGAAAGATCGTGCAGCACTCAACATCCGCTAGACACTGTAGCGATGTGTCTCGCTCACTGACCAAAAGCCAAATAATGTCACGGCAAACTCGTGCTCTGGTTTTATAAGGGTCCCCGAAGCGCTGAAAACTTGGATTGGATTTGCAGCCGTGACAGAGTTGCCTGGATTATGCACAGTCGAATGTTTAAAAAAACGCAATGTTAGCGGCTTTTTGCTGGGATTGCAGACCTTTAAGTCTGTTGATGTGCACTTTACTTCCGTTGTCCTCGCTGGGAAGGAGTGCGTCGCCATGGGACAGCGCCACCCAGTTTTGTTCTGGATGGATGGATGGTGTGTGATTTAATTTTTTTTTTTAAATTCCGCGGCCCTTCTCGTTTGGAATCGGATCTTTAACGCGCACACTTGATATTGTATGTGCATGTGCATATGAGGGCGAGACAGACACCGTGAACGAGTCTGCACGTGAGTTTGATCCGATTTGGAAAAGGAAAAATCCAACCGAATAACCTGCCCACCGGGGACTGGAAAAACGCAGCTCCGGATGAGAAGTCGGATACTTTAACCATAACACCAAATCCTCCTGTCTTATAATGATTATGCGCATTTGAACTTTCTCTCTCAGCGTCAGCATGCAAGATCTTGTAGCATGCGCCAGCTCAACATAGTGTCGTTCAGAACAAGCGTTTCAACACATCCTATTCGAGCTACGCTTACACGACGCACAAATGGATGTATTCCTTCCAGTTCTCGGCAGTCTACTGACATTTTCTCGTTTTCAGGGGTGAAATCCTCTGTTCGGTGATCGTACGTGGCAGTGCTACACAGAGTTAGATTGTAGGTACGTCTCAACACGGACTCTGTGTCTCGGGGAGCCGGCACCATGAGCTCAAGAAAGGGGCGACTGGTCAGTGGAAACACGTCCTCCTTGGGAAAAACGAATTCAGGGTACCTGGTGTCGTTGTCCCAGATGTGTGTCTGGTTTTCGAGATAAAAACTGACGTCCAGAAAAGGGAAGCTCCAGTCCACTCCTACATGTTTCCGTCCACGAATACGCCGTGAGTGTTTGGAATACAGCTTCCATCTGACCCGCTGGCGAGTGTTGAGAAAGTAGTTCGGTTTCAGAGCGCGAAGAAGCGCTCTTGCTTGTTTTGTCCTGTTGAAAGGTATGGCGAAATCCACGTCGTCGTCCCAGGGTACTAGACCGTGATGTCGCCACGACCCTAGTAAACTACCGCTGTACAGGAAGAAGGGTACGCCAGCACCTGTCATGGTCGTGTTGAAGACCTCTACCAAGTCCTTGACGATGTTGAGTTCTTCGCTCTCGAGGTGGCGTTGAAACAACGGGTAACGCGTCGTTGTCACCTGAAAGAAGGTACGAATTTTAACTCAAAGATACGCGTATAGGTCTGTAGAAGCATCACACCATCACCATGTTTTCGTCATCATGCATGAGAAACATTGTCCCAGCTTCATAGCCGTCCGTGGACCCCAACCACGACTGGATGAAATACTACTGGACTAGGCGACGAGTTTTGGCATCAACAACAACAACAACAACAACAACAACAACAAGAAGCAACAACAACAACGCAAAAACAAGCAAAACAAAAGAAAACAAAAACAAGGAAAGAAAATAAAAGAAGGAAAAAAGGGAACAAAGAGAGAAACAAGCAAGAAAGAAATAAAGGAAAAGCAACGAAAATGAGTTGTCCCCCGTGTATACACAGACCCTGCATGCATGCATTTTGTGCTCTGCCACGAACAATGCGTGGCTGTTGCGGCAAGGGAGACAACTCATGCAGGCAATAATCTCGAAACAGGCTGAGAATGTACTGTGCTGGTGAATGCGACAGTTTTCACCGCTTCTGTGCACACTGTGAAATAACACGGGGGCCTCAAAGTTGTTCGCAACTGTCAACTTTCCTTGTCACCGAGTATTTTTGTTTTTTCCTTCTTAGGTATCACTTAGCTCGGCTCGGTCTCGGTTAGACCGACTTGGCCGTCGTCGCAGGGGCATAGAGTTATCGACGGACCCGGAACAGGTGTGTGTGTGTGTGTGTGTGTGTGTGTGTGTGTGTGTGTGTGTGTGTGTGTGGTATGTGTGTGTGTGTGGACGGGCCGGGGGGGGGGGGGGGGGGGGGGCAAGCGGGAGGGAGGAACGTTTTTTATTTTTGTTTTTTTTTGCTTTGCACATGTTGCCATATCTTTGATGGAAAAAAGATGTTAAACCCCAACGGACCAACCAATCAATAACGCCACCCACCCAACCAGCCGACCAGCCAGTAACTCACCCAACCGACCAACCACCCACCCAACTACCAAACCAACTAAACACCGACCAATTGCTGAAACAGTCAACAGAATAGGGAAGGTAGTGGTTGGATCTGTATACCTCTGTCACGCTTTCTTTGAAGGAGTGGGTCGCTGCGTAACGTCCAACTCTCCCACGGACCCGGATGAGAAGGACTGTTGCGCCAAAGACAAGCAAAAGGAAAGACAACCTCCTCAGAGTAAACCGGAAGCCCTTAGCCATCGCTCTTCACTCTCTTGGTTGGTCAAAATTTCGCGGGGGAAGAAGAGCCCTGCGTGCAAACCAGGTACAGTATGTCAAACGCGTTTATTTCAAGAGTGTTCGAATTATTTTAAGAAAATCTTTTTTTGGGAGAGCAGTTGCGCTGGTGCGTGCGCCTGTAAGCTCGAAATAGTCCATCTATTTGGAAAAAAGCGCCGTAAAATCTTTTTTATCTCTCATACATAGACCTACAGATTGACTAATTATATATATACTCCACTTTCCTATTCTCGAACGTTTCGTGTAGCGCTGTCTAGCTGCTCTTCAGTCCCGCAAACCAAATAACGTCGTCTGCTCCGTACGCGGTACACACTTCTACGTACGCAGAACTGACAACATGAATATACGCCAACCAGCCACCACAGCATGTTTCTTGTGTCTCAAGTGACTGGTTCTGATGCACGGATTAATTAAAGCGGCATTCGATGAAACGTTTTCCACAAGCAATGTTGAATGCCCGAGAAACGTATTAAGACTTGACACTAGTCCAAGTGAAAATAACGCAACGTCGAAATGAAGGTTCATTCCATTCGTAAACAGTTACAGCATCGTAAGTTGCAAGTTCACCCATCCTTTCATCCCTCCTCTCATGCCTTTCAAGTCTAAGCAAAGAAACTACCTGCTGCAGCGAGCGCATCCCCAGGGTAAATATGGTGGTTGGTGCGGCACAGGCGTTTGATGTCTGCCCTAGATGTGGCCGTGGTTGACACAATGACGTGCCAAGCACTTTGTCCAGTTTACAGAGGAGAACGCGACACACTGACATATATGATATCGTCAGACCAGATAGTGTCATGAGGTCAATGTCTGACCTAAAACGGCTGTGAACGACAACGGTTAACTGATTTACGTACTTCAGGTTTGTATCAGTTTTGGGGCCAACAACTGAAATGCTAGTTTGGGGTAAAGATTTACAAAGCGACAAAACAAAGCCGTAATATGAAAACAAAAGAAAACAAAACAAAACGAAACAAAACAAAAACAAACAAAAACAAACAAATAAACAAACAAACAAACAAACAAACAATGAACAACGACCAAACAAACCCCAACAACAACCCAGCAACAACCAAAAACCTAAACATCGCAACAAAGAAAGAAAGAAACAAACACAACAACAACAACAACCCAGCAACAACCAAAAACCTAAACATCGCAACAAACAAACAAACAAACAAACAAACAAATAAACAAACAAACAAACAAACAAAACAACAACGCAACAACAATAACAAACAGAAAAAAAATTCACAACCAACCCAACAACAACCCCAAAACAAACAAAAACGATCAAACAAAAACAAACAAGCAATGTAACTACTACTAGAAAGCAAACACCACAGACAGTTTAGATACACTGAACAACAAAAGAAACATGTTTTCCAGGATGCTAAAATTATACCCTTGTATATGGACGAGAGTGACATAGCTCTCCCTATGTTAGTACACGTAACTGTTTGTCGCTGTACTGACTAAAGATGATTTGTCCTGGTGCTTAATTGTCCGCCTACACATTCAACGAAAACCGGGTTAAAACCCCCTTATGGGCGGGAATTTCGTTGGCGATTTTGTTTCTAGCCGAATCACACCGAACCTTACGTGCAGACTAGTAGGCGGTGCCTGTCTCGCCTTCGTGTCCACAGACATGCACAAATACCAAGTATGCATGGCAAAGGTCCCATTTCATTTCCCGCGGAACGGAAAACAAATATACCATGCATGCAGGAAATGCATCCTATTTCGTAAGTACAATCCAAGGTATTCAAGTCCACACGTCACCAACCCTCTAGATTTTCCAGATTTTTTGGAAATAATTAATTCAGCCAGGGAAGTCACAACAGCAACAGGGAAATTACAAGACATGAACAAGCTTCCTCTGTCAGACGATCTGCGTGAGGCTGGCATCAAAAGTTTGGTTCTCAGAATAAAATCTATAAAATTAAAATATACCATGCATGCAGGAAATGCCCCAGTTTTTTGTTGTTGTTGTTTTTTTTCGTTCTGTGGAAAAGTGGGGTGAGGTTGATGAGTGGTTATCAAAGTGAGTGCATGAAAATCTCCCGCCTAGTTCAGAAATAAAGTACACGAAGATAACTAGGAAAGAAAAGATGACTCCTGGCTGCGAACTCATTTTGCCTTTCCCAAAACAGACACGGCCCTTTTGATAAGGTGTACTATGTTTGGATTCAAAAGACAAAAAAGTGCAGAGGTCAGAAGCTCTCTCTCTCTCTCTCTCAAAAATACACAGACACAGGCACAGACACACACAGACCACGGACTTATAGAGATGGACGCACCGCGGTGCCGGAAAAGTGACGCCGCCGCGCGCCATGTTGCTAGTACTTGGAAGTGCCAGCTGTTTACATAGCGCGCATAGCATTGGTCCGCTTTATCTTACGTCACATTTCTAATAACGTCTTTCTAAAGAACTTTGTATTTCGAACGAGGCGTCCTATACACAGAGCCTCTGAGTTCTGGTATTAGTAAGATGGCCGCGATAGCGACACTCGCAAGCAGCGGTGGCAGCGTGCGGCGGTGCGTCTATCTCTTTACGTCTGTGACACAGACACACACAACTCATTGAGATTATTATACTTCATTGTCCTGTGGAGTAAATTACTTTTACGAGTGGAGAATAAAACACAGACAATAGACACACTCGTAAAACGACATAGGTACCAACGTGATACGTTCAATACTGAAATCACAGTTGAAAACAGGGGTTCATATCCGCGGGAACTAGATTAGGACAAATGTCCTGCAGGCTTTATAACACAAACTGACCGTGGGGTCAAGTGCACTGTCCATCTGAAGGGCCACGTTTGGCGAGTGTGGTAGTTTGTAATGAATTTTTTTTTTTTTTGGTCACAACAAGCGTGATTTCCGTGATTTTGTATTTGTAGGGCAAGGTGTATGCCAGGGGGTTGCAACAGGAGGTAAACTGACGTGCGTTTTACAGACCGAGGAGAGCTAGAATAGCGAGGCGAGCGAGACGAGCGGACTACGAAACGGTCACAGCCGGAAGCTAGCTGTATCTACCCATTTCAAGATGGCGGAAGATTGTGTGCGACGCGCGTTGACATGTGTACCACACCGGTATCGACTCGATTACATTGTTATTCAAAGCTTAATTCGCAAGAAAGTCAACAATACAGACAAAAAGTAAAAAGCATAACACATATATTTCTGCAGACGCCTCCATCTTGATTCGTTCATCACAAAATTGAAAAAAACTGCCATCATCGAGTCGCACCATGCGTACAGCCGCCATCTTGTCTAGCAAATGTAGCACCTCCTGCGAGGGTCTAACTTTCCTCGGCTAGGGGCTAAGTCGCCTTGACCTATAAAACGCCTAGCTGCTCTCCCGCTACGTAGGGGCTTGTTTTCCTCGCTCTATAAAACGCGCCACTGCTAGTGAAGCTGGGACTTTTTGCGCACATGGCAAGCAGAGGTGACGCGAGTGGATTTGAGTGAAGTGGCTTTCTGGCCTAAACAGAAAGTAGACTCTCATTACTCCAGTCAGGTCTGAGCGGAAAGGAGACATTCGATTTTTTCAAACTCCTGTCAGGTAGGTGTCTCTAAATGATCTGTGCTGTTATTTTTATAT
Organism: Batillaria attramentaria; assembly: GCA_018292915.2. Classification (NCBI taxonomy): domain Eukaryota; kingdom Metazoa; phylum Mollusca; class Gastropoda; family Batillariidae; genus Batillaria; species Batillaria attramentaria. Next base: position 171,756 of record JACVVK020000209.1, on the reverse strand, counting down.
TTTAGATTGAAGCATTTTTAGGAGTGAGTATGATGCCTGAGGCTAACAGGGAATATACAAGCATTTTGAGGCCTATTTGTGATATGAAACCTGCATGACATTTGTCCTGAATATCGTCCACTAGGGCGCAGAAATGATACGAGATATGTCCGCCTTGGTAAGAAAGCAACCGGACATTTCCAAAATGAATGAGTCAGTGACCGATGTCGGACGCGGACAGTCCTGGCAGTGGCTGACATTAAAAAAAAAAAAATTAAAAAAAAAAAAAATATATATATATATAGAGAGAGAGAGAGAGAGAGATATTACACGTCAGATTGAAACTGAAACTACAAATCACTCCTGGCATGTCACATTTGCCACAAAATACCAGCTGACAACGGCGCCGTGGTCAACCAGAGTTTCGTTGCACCCTGCACCTTCCACGTTCACCCGATGGACAAAAGGGTAGACACTGTGTAACACTCTGCAGTCCACGGGATCCCCTTTGTCGCTCTTTGGCCTTCCAGCTTCGTCGCGGTGACTGTAATGGCCAATTAAGCACGTGTCCAGGTCAAAATGCGGTGACAGCATCGCGTACGTATCTTTGGGCGTAGGCAGCATTCTCCCCATGTACGGGCGCTGCTGCAGAGGGAACACGATCTCTTTAGAAAATTGGTAATGTTGAAAATACTTGTCAATATCCCAAATATGTGTGGAGTTTTCCATATAGAAGCACACATCGATGAAAGGCCAACACCAAGATTGTACACCAGCGCTTTTGGAGTCCCGATGGTAGAATTTGGTCGTTGCGTTCCCGCGAGTTCTCACGTGGAAATCCGGTCCTAAATGTCTTAGTAGCTGTACCACTTGGTGTTTCTTGGCGAAAGGAATAGCAATATCCACGTCGTCGTCCCAAGGGATTGGCCCGTGATGACGCCACGCACCAACCAGCGTGCCCCCGTACAGGAAGAACGGGATGTGAGCCTGGGTCAGCGTGGCGCTGAAGGCGTCGATGAGTTTGCCGAAGATCTGCAGCTCGCTGTCGTTCACTCGACGTCTGAAGGTTCTTAGCTCCGCCTCTGTTGGAGGCCTCACGGTGGTAGTGTTGATGATCTGTACACAGAAAAATGAAAGAAGCAAAAAAAAAAAAAAAAAAAAAATAGAATGCCATTGTTAAAAAAAATCCTTTGAGTCAAATCGAAAGCACTGCTATGCGATGCAATGCAGTGCTAGTTCGGTTTACCGTGGCAATTAGTACAATCTCTTTTAAGGCGCAACTGTGAGTGGGTGTGGGTGCGTATTCCACGTCTGACACCAGGTAACGTGCCTAGAGCTAGCCATGACAGCGTAAAACAACATTGCAGCCTGCCGGATGCCAAGCCTGTTCTTGCTGAGCTGACCTCGAGTTTCGTATCCAACAAGTCGTATACAATGTATACGTGACGGCTGGCCTGCAGTGACTTGCTCTGGCACTAGGTCTATCAACAAAGGAAAATCGAAAAACAAAGACTCCACACTGCGGAGAACGGCAATGGAAAAGCACTAACTCGGTAGTGACAGAGTGACCATTCGTAATCGTAGCGACCTGCAATAAGCTCGCATGTTCCTGTGAGATCTCGCATGTTCCTGTGAGATCCGCTCGGGTGTTTCCGTGACGTGCTCAGAGGCCTAAGACAGGCGGGCATTTCGAAAGAAGAAGTAAATAGGGTGGGATATATACCGCTACGCTTCGAATAGCTAGAAGTTTGTACCTTTATTGTTGTACTTGACGTATTTGCCCGGCGTCTGGCGGTTGCAGCCAGTGAAGCTCTGGAAGAAACTCGCTGTCGAGATACCAGTATTTGTTGTCTTCCTGTGGGTAACAAAGAGACAGGCTGGAGATGGATCTTGTGTGTAGATGTATTCTGTGGGTCTCCGGCCTTCGTCTTTGCTGATGTGCTCGTTTCTGTTGTCTTCGTTGTCTGTTCGTGTTCTTCCGCCTTTTTTGTTGAATCGGTCTCCAATTTTATGCCTGTTAAATAGCTCCGTTCGTTTATTTTTGAACCTCTTGAAATTTTGTCTTCTTTTGCCTTTGTTGTCTGGTACACACTTCTAACAACTTTTCCCGCTGGTTCTGTGCTGGAGAGGTTCTGCCCAGATATCCTGACGGTGTTTGCAGCTGAAGGAAAGTCCATCCTTTGTTTATAAGACGTATCGGGTGTTAGAGACCCGTCAGGTTCCGCTCGGGAAAGAAAGGTGTAGAGGTACATCAGGCTCAGTATCAGCATCATCAGCATCGCCACTCTGGCAGGACGTCCACAAAACATACCTCGCGTCAGCACGGCAAGATACCTGGGTGCCATTGTCCGATATCTTGTCTTCCTTTGAGTTTGCCTGCCAGAGAAAGAAAAAAAAGAATGAGAAAGATGTTTCAAACTTGCAGCGCGAGTATGTAGTGTAGTATGCAGTGCGTTCATTCGGGCCGATCGTCGGGGGTTCTCTCCGGGTACTCCGGCTTCCTCCCCTTTGCTTTGCAATTGTTCGTATTTTGGACGTAAATTCATCGCACAAAACAACAACACCAACGACAACAACAACAAATAGTAGTAGTAAAGCTGAAAACTGCGACAACAACAACAACAACAACAACAACAACAACAACAACAACAACAACAACAAAGCGGCCGTGGGTGCTAAAGTAACAAATGCGTCAAAAACACAAGTGTTAATCTCGTTTCAGACTTAAAAGCCCAACTTTCACGTCCAAAAAAGGTCAAAATACGTCAAAAACGACCATCTCATCAGATTCAGCAGTGTCTCAGGTTTCAGAAAATACCTGTGTTTACGCGCAAAAGCGTGCCGTTATTTTTTTAAAAATTTTGTTGTTGTTGTTGTTGCAAGGTGTTCCTCGCTTCAGTCCCTTGGTTTTTAGTAGAAACAAAGCATCCCATCCGGGGGATTTCCTTTATCCCATCCGGGCATTTTGGGGAATATTATCAGAATTTATGTTCTTCCATCTGGGCTCTTCGGTATCGAGGGAATCCCTTTCCCGCCCTTCTCTGTGATTGTGAAAATAATAAATAATAATAAATTGCTTTTATATAGCGCGCAGTATCCCAGCAGACGCTGGCTCAGAGCGCTCTAGCATGATCAGCATGCTCTGCCGTGTTGCACATGCGATTTCGGATGTAAAACTGACACAAGACCAAGGAAAATAACTCAGAAAGTGTTTGAATATCCCCAAACATAGACCGAATTGGTGGACAACCCGTAAGAAATCTACAGACTTCAAAAAGACTGATGACAAACGGAATGGACAGTCACACGACGCTCCCATCTGCCATGGGTTCCGCGTGTATACGCGAAGAATGCGAAAACTGAAGCTGTGTAGCAGTGGTTTGTATATAATCTTCTGTTGATTTAGAAAAGAAGGAAAGACTAAACTCTTGCTTGATATGGAATATTTATGTACATGTATCGTGAAAAATGTGGGGTCAGGCGACCAAGTGGCAATGTGACTCGCAGCAATACACAAAGACACGTACGGCCGCCATGTTGTAGGCCGCAAGAACTGTATTCAAGGTAAAACACCGTCTCACAAAACACCGTCCGACGAGTACTACATGTAACTCTACAAAAAAAGCTTCAAGTCAGTGGTAAAATGGTCTTGACACTTTTTCTGAGTCTTACCAAAGACCTTGAAAACTGCAGACGATGTGTCTGTTTCACGGCCTGACTGTAGACACTAAAAGAATCTAGACTAGTTATTTCCCAGTTGCAAAAACTGTCCCCCTTTGTGACGTTGACGTGTATAGTGACCTGTTAATCGCCTCACGCATCGGACGGAATCACACCAGCCATTTTCGCGACATGAATTATTTTTCAAGACCATTGCAAAAACTTGTGTCGCGTCTTCCCGTTGAGCAGATTTATGTTAAGTTCGACTAGACACTCACACTCTCATCTGGCCAGCGTGGGGTGCTGATACTAAAAACAAAGAACGTTTTCATACCCGCCTTTGTTACTTCTAATGGTGACTAGCTAAATAGTAACTCAGTGCGTAATAGCCGAAAACACACACACACACACACACACACACACACACACACACACACACACACACACACACACACACACACACACACACACACACACAGACAGTTCCTTGTGCAGCAACAGGAACAAATCGAAAACAGCAATGAATCAACAGGAAATGAAATAACACAATAATAAGGAAGTATGTTCAGCATGCTAGTTATATATGTCAGTACTTGTTAATTAAAATGAAATATACATCTTTAGGGACAACACGAGTTTCACAACAGACGTCAACACTTCTTCGACAAGAGGAAGCTACCAAGAGACAACAACACTTCTTCAGAGACAAGAGGCTAACAAGAGACATCAACACTTCAGAGACAACAAGAGGCTAACAAGAGACATCAACACTTCAGCGACAAGAAGAGGCTACCAAGAGACAACAACACTTCTTCAGGGACAACAAGATGCTAACAAGAAACATCAACACTTCAGCGACAAGAAGAGGTTAACAAGAGACAACAACATTTTTTTCAGAGACAAGAGGCTAACAAGAGACATCAACACTTCAGCGACAAGAAGGGGCGGTCGGTGGTCTAGTGGTTAAGAGACTTGTCACCAATGCGAGAGGTGGGGGTTCGAGTCCCACTCGGGGCAAAGAATTTTTCCTTCTCGTATGTGGCACCGTTCATTCGGGCCGATCGTCGGGGGTTCTCTCCGGGTACTCCGGCTTCCTCCCCCTCTGCTTTGGAAATGTTCAGCCCACCAAATTTGAAAAAATAAATGTAATTCTAAATTCCGAAATTTAAATAGCTGAGCTGACCCTTCGCACCACGTGATTGTAGTGTGTTTATGTCCAGTGTGTGGGAGAATGCGTGTGATTCACGTGAGCGTGCGTGTTGGGTTCAGTTCGCGGCGCTTTGAGCCGATTCGTGAAATTGGGTAAAGCGCCTATACAATACTCATTATTATTATTATTAAGAAGAGGCTAACAAGAGACAACACTTCTTCAGTGACAACAAGAGGCTAACAAGAAGCATCAACATTTCAGCGAGGGACAACAAGAAGCTAACAAGCAACAACGCTTCAGGGACAACAACAGGCTAACAAGAGGCAACAACACGTTTTCAGGGACAGCAAGAGGCTAAAACGAGATATCAACGCCTCTACAGGAACAAAAGAAGACCGCGGGGAGACAACGACTGCTGTTGGAGTCTCCTGCTCGTCTACTGTTGTCTCTGACCAAGGCGTTATTGAAACAAACGAAACCCCAACACTGGACTCACGGTTTGTTGTTGTGTACAGAGTGCAAGGAGGTAAGAGTTTCGCCAGTGTTATATCCTGTTGCACTGTGACGTGTTGCGGCGATACTTGCTGTCACAATTAATGTGATACGTGCAGCACAGAGATAACAGGCGGGTACACGGTGCAAGGAAATAATGCCTACAGGAAGTTCAGTGTAACAAAAAACAGTCACATGATTTGCGTAATCTGAACTGGCTGTCAGACTCGGGTACTGTAAATAAATAGTGGCACAGCAGTCCTTACTTTTTCACACACACACACACACACACACACACACACACACACACACACACACACACACACACAGAGAGAGAGAGAGAGAGAGAGAGACTTGTTTATTGCATTAGGCTGTATGCCCATTTGCAAGGAAAGGGGGGGGGGTACAAACAACTCAGCATAGTAAATGTACATCATGCACATAAATATTTGTAAACAAGTGACAAGTAAACCAAATCACTCAGAACCTAAAGGTACCAGAGGCATCAAACTTTGCATGATGATAGACATTGACAATACCTGAGCTGGCATACTTGTATTCAATTTCCGTGAGTCAAGGTCAAGGCCATTCAAGATGTTTTGCGGAGACTTTAACGTTAGCATTTACTTGGAAACAACAAACAGCAGAGGCACCAAACAAGGCACAATGATAGGCAGCAAAGAGACCTATGCAGACATACCCATTTGAGTGACCTTGACTCAAGGTTAAGGTCATTACAGCTCTTTTGAATGACCTTGACCCATCTCACAAGTGAGCCAAGGAGGCTTTGCTCCTCTAGTTTGTATAGCGCTGCTCTGACATAACAATAAAGGACTCGCTAGGCTTCACACACACACACACACACACACACACACACACACACACACACACGCACGCACGCACGCACGCACGCACGCACGCCGCGTGTCCCTTTATACCCTTACTTACATCCACACAGTCCATCCTCAAAAACACCAGACATACTCCAACACTCAAACTTCTCACAACACAGCACACCATGCAGTACAGTCCTTTTTTTAAAATATCAGAACCGAAACACCAGCAAACTGTCTGGTACAACGAGAACAAAATATGCGTTATGCGATGTCTTCAACTCCGGCAACTTGCACAGTACAGATCATGTCAGGAGCTGTAGACTGATTCTGTATCCAAACGGTGCGCCGGGGTGGTCGATTGGTAGAGCGTTGGACTTCTAATGCTCGGGTCGTGAGTTCGATCCCGGCTGGGGCCAAATATGTGTGCTGGCTGTTTCATCGTTGCCCCGTCTTTGATATCACCCTGTGTGGTGGAAAAGGACGTTAAACCCCGAAACACCCACCCACGCACCCTGTATCCAAACAGTTGTGACAGACGTAGGATGGACTTTTCCCGATGTCTGCGCATTCCACATGGCTTGGAGCCCAGTCTTTACATTCGATGCACTTCCCCTCTTTGACTCGCTGACCAGGTAGACAAGCAGACAATGCAGTAATCTACCTCCTCTCCCGATGGTTCATATCTCAGAGATTTCTTTGCCTTGCTCTTCTGTGCGTGATTTTTGGCAGTTTTAGCTTTTCGAAGCTGACCTCCTGATGCAGGTTTTTTTCTGTTCAGACGGCGTACTCGCTCTCCTTGTAGCGCATTTTTTTAACGGCCGTTTAGCCATCTGGATCCCTTAAACTTAAGCGTTGGTCACTGCTCAGAATGTCTGACTGCGGTCATTAGAAATAGTGGAAACTTGGTTGAAATAAGAATCTTGAAAGTTACGTTTAGTAATTAGATATTTAACTGGTTCTCAACTCACCTGAATGCTCCACGTGAAGGGCAGATTCAGATGGGAGAAAGCGTGGTGATAAGGTGGACGGACCCCCCCCCCCCCGCCCAACCCAACCCCCAGCCGCCCACGGCGACCCCGGTATAAAAGTATAAAACCGCTCAGGATTTGTGAATGTCTACCTCCGGGGCAAGCCCGTCCACCGCTGGGGCATGTCCGCCTACGGGGCGGACTTGCCCCTGCTGAGGGGGGCGCACTAGCCCCGACACAGGCATCCATCTTGTCCGAGATATCAGCTGTCACTGACACCAGCTACAACCGTAAGGATACTTCCAAACGAAAGCTTGGATACTGATCTTTGTTCACTGCTCTGAGTGTCTGTCTGCCTTCAGTAGAAATAGCGGAAACCTGACCGAAACAAAAAGTCTTGAAAGTTACTTTTAGTACTAAAAATCAGTTTTTTTTTTTGTTCTCAGTTGAGCAGTGTGCGCTGTATTATAGCCAAATTTACATGGGAGGAAGCCTGGCGATCGGATGACGTAGTGATGTCACCAAAACAACGATTTAGCTCATAGTTTTCAAACAAAAGCCAAAGGAAGGACTTGCCCCGAGGGCGGACTAGCCCCGGTCTCCCTTACGCGACTAAAGGCGAATGGCCGAAAATAGTGTGTCAGTCACAATGAAATTCCGGCAGGTGCGGAGTCCTCATATTACACGTTACACAGTACTGATACAGGGTACCCCGTGTTTACCCCATGAGACGCCTGACAATGGAACAGATCTACCCGAGCTCTGTCATTGCACTGTCACGGTACACGCGGTACACACGGGCAGGTGAGATGTCCTGCAGAATACCTGTGTCCATGTCTGTCATCTTGCTTGTGTCCTCTTTTACGAACCAGTGTGCCGCAGTGCTGTCTTTGCAATTAAATACAACAACATGGTATGGTATGGTAGACTTCTCCTCGGCGCACGTATCCATCTCTGCTGAAATGCTCACGGCGCCGCAGGGCTGGAGGACGAAGCAGTGAAAGCCTGCTGCCGTTAAGCGCTACTTTACATATCGTGAAGGCCATATCTTCCAATTTTCTTCACGGTAGGCAGAAAAACAGTAGTTCGTCTGCTTGTGTGTTGTGTGTTACGTCCGCTATGTTCAATCTCGTGTGTCGTGCGTGTGCTCGACTCGTCTCCTTGGCGGTGTTTTGTGGCAATGTTGGTGGCTATATGTCTTGTTTACACGTTTCCAGGTTGAGTATGGTGTATTGTTTTTGCTGTTCTTTGCGTTGTCTTTCCAAATGCAGTCAACGTCACCTCACTTTTCATCGATCTTCAGCGTTTTCAGCAGAAGGTCAGAAATCTCCATTTCCAGGCCACTGACCGATGATGTAACTGGAGTGTGTTTCTGTGAACTCATAAACCACTGAGTGGGTTGTAGAAAGTCATAACTCATACTTTCGCTCTCTGTTTCCTTACTATTTTCCTTACTAAAGCACTCGAAGTTAATTCACTAAAAATTAATTTTAAACTGGCGATTGGTGTAAACATGAAAAGTGGTGATTGTGAGGATGGTGAAACACCTGCCTGGTTTGTATCCGCCGTTCTCTTCTCCTCCGCCCGCTTCTTGTCCCGACGTACCTGGGAGGGTGGCTTTTTCCTGTAGGTACGCGCCATGTTGGGTGGCTGGCCGCCGGTCAGTCGCAGTATGACAACAGTCCAGTCGCCCCGTCCTGCTATTTAATACGATGAGAGCGAGTTGTCTGTAAGCAGGGCATTCAGCAGGGCCGCTCAACTGTTGGAGGAAGACCTTCAACAGGCATGTTGACAGCAATATTCGGTAGATTGCACGAAAAATTACCGCTGCTCAAAACTTGTCCTCTCTGTTTGTCCTGCGACCACGGGTGTGTGTGGGGGAGGGGGAGGGGGGAGGGGGTGGGTGTTTGGGAGTTTAACGTCCTTTTCCACGGGGGGAGGGGGGGAAGGGGGGGGGGCGAGAGAGAGAGAGAGAGAGAGAGAGAGAGAGAGAGACACACACACACACACACACACACACACACACACACACACACACACACACACACACACACACACACACCTGGGATATCAGATGATTATTGTCTTGGTTAATGGGGGCCCGCCACAGGCACTTGACTACTGTGAATATTTAAAAAAATAAATCGTATTCCTCAAGTGTCACACTCTGTTAATACAGGAGGGTGGGTTGGGTGGGTGTTCGGGACATTAACTCTCCACCACGTGTGTATTAAAAGAGGAAAGAGGCTGCGAGCAACATGACATTTGAAAATACGAATATGATTTTAGAATAATTATTCACAATCTACGAATGGCTGTGTCCTCACCTTATACACAGTTATCGAAGCCCCAAAAGATGTCACGTGGACAATATCAGGGACAGACTCTCAACATTCCTTCACCCGCATTTCAAGCACGCCCTCCAATACCCTCACACAAGAAGACACGAGACGGGTCGTTCACAATCTTACATAGCACATTTCTTCACAGAAAGCCGCCCCCTACTCCCCGTTCCTAAATACAGTCACACCCAGTCACTCACGCAATCACGCACCCCCTCCCACCTTTCCCCCTACCCTGGTTCTCATTCACGCACCAACCATACACTCACCCGCATACACCCCCTTCCAAGCACTCTTACTCTTAACAACGTAAATTATACAATGGCGACTCTCGTCGCTGGGAAACGGGACGAAGAAATGGACATATATAACAACACAAATTACGGCCTTCCTGATATCAACGCACAGTTCACTGGTTACAAGCTGGTCCTTAGTTCACGCCCGTGTGTAACCACCTCCTCCACCCACCTCGCGTACCCAGAACCAACACCCCCCTCCCCCCCCCCCCCCCACACACACTGAAGAACAATACTTTTATTACAATGCCAACAAAAATTACAACGTCGTGACATCAACGGCATCGGCATCATCATCATCATCATCATCATCATCATCACCACCACCACCACCATCATCATCTTCTTCTTCTTCGTCGTCGTCAACAACAACAACATGAACAACAACAACAACATCTACTACTTGGCTTACCAGTGAACATGGAGACGTGGACAGTGTTCTGTGTCGCCCTCAATAATCAACTATCTAATGCAGCTCAAGAAAGGTAAGAGGGCCCGAGCTCTAGTAATAACCAGTCTAGAGTTTAGCCCGCGGAATCACGTGCTCTCTGGTGCACAGCGCGGTGTAGCACGCAGTCTCCTCAGCTTTGAGGGGCTGAAACATGATCTGAACTTGTCGACTTTCGTTATCTACGTTTATCTACGTTATCATATGCATCATTGTATGTATTGCATAATTCAGAGGAACGGCAACAGCTGATTCGCTATTAGCTGACTTGTGAAACTCGGCGAAATCATGACCAAAATGATTAGAGGGCCTAAGTGCAATATAGTCTATATGGCGGACATTTAATATTTGATATGATAATAATGACAGTACTTATATAGCGCTATAACCTATCAGTTAATAACAGTTCTAAGCGCTTAAAAAACAGTGAATAGGAAGAAATATGTATACAACAATTTACAAAGCCATAAGGTCAGGGCGCAACCACACACACACACACACACACACACACACACACACACACACACACACACACACACACATACACACGATGCAAACCAGAACAGTCAAATGCAGTTATGGGCAGAAAACAGGTGGGTTTTGAGGTTTTTCTTGAAAGTTTCAAGGGAGGGTGCTTGGCGGAGTGATTGGCCCCGTTTACATTAGCTTAAAGCTTAAAATACCGCCCTGAGAGCGCCCTGTCGCGTTTACCCTTGGACAAACCACTCCGAAAGCGCACCGCTCTCAGACTACCTACAGTGGGTAGTCTGAGGGCGCTCTAGCGGCTTAGGGCGCTTTCGTCACGTCACGTGGGGCCCTGTGTCACCGTAGCAACAGGCCATTTTTGCAAATGGCGAAAGATCGGTTTTTCTTCTTCTTTTTTTTCTGCCAGGCATACAAAAAACACGTGCTTTCTGGGCGCTGCCATCTTGAATATGTCACATTCCTCGAGCACACGTGACATATCAGCTCCCCTTCCACGAATGTGTAATCTAAGTGTAAACGCCGTGGAGCGCTCTCAGTACGGTGCGATTTACGGGCGTCCTCAGAGCGCTCTGTAATGTAAACGGATCCATTAATGAGGGAGAGAATTCCAGGCTAAAAGTATAGCCCCTTCCTATACTAGCAGCTTCCTATGTGTACTTTTTTTCTGATAAAACAGCGGCGATTACGTTGCGAGTTAGGCACAGCCTCGTGGCACATGCTAGCCTCGATGGCGAAGTGTTCCGACTGAGGAACGTCCTATTTCCCAAGCTCCTCTAGCGTGTCCCAGCAAAACCAAACAGACGACTCGGATAACGCAACCCGACGCGATCCTATTTCGCCTTGTGGCTTATGCTGATGATAGCAAGAACAGCGTGTGCTGTACACATTACCTGTGCAAAGGATTAGGTTTGAGAACTAGCAAGTTGTCAACACACAGGGACAACCCGCGCTGTCAGAATAGTCCAGCTGAACCCTCTCCAATCTCACACAGGCTTTCAGTCGCGCAACGTCTGTTGTTTTTTGTTTGCTTGACTGCAGTTAACAAATTATGCCCAAACAACCTTAACAAAGACAGAAGCGAGGTCGGACAACCGTAGAACGGCGTCCAAAGCTGGCATAGCAGCGGAAGGTGTCCACCTGAGAGCAGAACAATTCGGTAAGTACAGCTGCGGTAGGTAGCTGGTGGTGATACGAAATCATGACTTTTCAAGGAATTCGATGCCGGTTTGTTTGCAGGTTTGCGGCCATAAATGTTAAATGTCTTCATTTCCTGCGGCCTTTTAACAAGAGAACAACAACAATAATAATATTATTTCGTTTGTGAACACACACACACACACACACACACACACACACACACACACACACACACACACACACACACACACACACACACACACACACTACAACGATGATGTAAAAGGCTGAACACACTGGGTATAAGATCTGTACAATGTTTGACCTTGTTGGGAAGCGAACTCACGACCCTCTGATTACAAGTACGACGCCAGCTCCGCCACATAAGCTCAGTGTTTCGATCCTCCGGAGAAAGATAGATGGCCGGGGTGGTGGTGGTGGAGGGATGAAGGGGGAGTGGGTGGGGGAGGGGGGTGGAGAACCGAATGTCTAAAGCGTGTGCTTAAAAAATCTCCGCTGTAGTTCAAATAGGAAGTACACGATGATAGCAAAAAAAAAAAAAAAAAAAAAAAAGGAGCGCGCCGGGCCGTGCTATCGCTTGTCCTGCCCAACACACACGACATTCGTGATAAGGTACTCTCGTCTCTGTTTGGACAAGAACCTGTTGCAAAAGTTAGGAAAGGTTATAAACACGCGCTCACGCGCAGACGCACATACAGACACAACACACACGAAGAGGACATAATTATACTGACATGAAACTTTATTTTTCAAGGATGACATAATAGACGCACAGGTCTCTCTTACTGTCTGTCCTTGCCACACACACACACACACACACACACACACACACACACACACACACACACACACACACACACACACACACACACACACACGCGCGCGCGTGCGCGCACACACACACACTGAGTGCCGATGAAACAGTGGTCGGACTACAGCTCGAAAGCTTGCCCAAAGGGGTAGGTCTTTAATGTCCACTATCTGTGTCCCGCTCGTTTCAAACTGTGACAGCTTGTGTCAGTCGTACCGATGTATGTCCCACACAGTACTGAAGGATTCAATGATAACATAGGTTCCCAGGTAGTCATGATGTCCCTCTCCTGTAATCGAGGGTCATGGATCCAACCATAGGGGGAAAAAATAAAAATTGATATCTTTGTGGTGGCTGGACCAATATTTATATAATGATAGGACACAACTGACACTGAATAACGCTCAATGAAAATGTACACTTTAGCCCTACAAGCAACAGTGCGTGCGTGTCTCAGTGGAAAATGTTCAACGCTAACACTGGGAGGTGAGGTTCGTCGTGCGCCAAAGGGGATCCCATTCTAACTTCAGTCAAGCTCAGCTAGTAACCATCATCGTACAGCTTAGGTACGCTGCCATTTTTCTTACATTAGCTTGACGTTTTCCTATGCTTAGCCACCACAACAAAAGACGTAGCCACCAAGAAGTTTGTTCGTTTGGATCCCTAACCCAGGATGTGACTTCCCCGATCAGTCATGGGTTACCCGAACTAATTCCCTGGTTACTTCTACTTTCATCACTCCAAGGAGAAAGTAAGTACATATTTTTTGTTTGTTTTGTTACTATCAACAAAAAATCGTGGTTTAGATGGCTGTAGCGTTGATGGCTGCAGTTCTCGAAGGTTGACATTATGTGAGGTCACGTACGGAAATGACTCTGAAACGCCCATGACATTGTATATGATTGTGACCTCCTTCCATCCCCCCTCCCCCCAATCCCCCCCCCCCCGCCCCCTCGCGTAGTGGATCTAGTGTCTTCGGTAGGTCTTTGAGATTTGTAGAAAAAGGAAAAAGAAAAAAAGAAAGAAGGAAAGAAAAACACACAAAAAACAAACAAACAACAAAACAACCAAAGGCTCACCGGCAACAACAACAACAAAACAGACAAAATAGCATGAAATTTGGAGAAACAACTTTATGGGATGGGGCCATTCCTCGTTGTTTATATTGTAACGCGAGCCAAGGAGCATGGATAATTTACTCTTTATCTATATCTGACAACAACAAGCGCATCACTCACATGAATCACAAGCAGATAGTTGTTGGGTTAATCATTCAAATGAAAAACAAGATGGTCACGCATGCTGTAGTCATTCTAGAAATCTAGATATAAAATCATTGTTTGTGCCGACACATTATTTTTTTTTAAACTGTGTAAAAAAAAAAAAAATCCCACAGGTAGTGAGATAGCAGTGAGGTATCAGGTAATCTTGAAGAATAGTATACGAAATTCTGGGAGACAACAACCCCACTAGTGATGACGTTGTGCCCATGTGATCACCAGCCAAACTGGCGCATATCCCTACTTGTGAAATGAAATAAATTATTTGCACCCACATGTGCGGAAGGAGAGGTCAAAGTGAGCAGGTGAGGGTGTCTTACGTCTCTTTGCATCGAGCAGAACGGAAAGCACCCGAAAAAGTGCGTGCAAATAGCTCCCAAAATTTCGTCTACTATTCTTCAAGATTACCGAGGTCTCAGACTATCAAATGTCGAGACTACTGAGTCCAAACAAAGGTATCAGTGCTGTTTAAAAAAAAAAAGCCGTGTTTTACGTGGACACGCTGCATAATGATCAGTTTTGCAAACGTCCCGATGCTGGCGACACACTGCATGTATTGTATGGGGCAAAACGCGAGAGCAGGCAGTGGTGGCGAATCTTACAGTCTTAAGTTGGTCTGCAGAGTCTAGTTTCGTTCATGCATTGACAGCTGCTTGCAAAGAAACAAAGCTAATCTTCTTCAGGATATTTATGGTGACATTTTGCTGAGCTGAAGTTTAAGAATCTTGTATTTATTGTTCCTGTTGATTTTCTTCTTTTTTTTTTTTAGGAGGGGGATGGGGGTGGGGGTAGGGGGGTAGGGGGAGGTGGGGGGGGGGAAAGAGGGGTTGGGCCAGAGAAAAAAGTCTGATGTTTGTCAGACAACAAAGTTATATTGAACTGAATTCACAGAACTATCTCAAACGAAACATGTCTCTCGCTTTTCTACATCAGTGCAAATTCAACCACTCTTGTTTGCTGCAATGTAAAGCACTTTTTTGTTTGTTTGATTGATTGATTTTTTTTAGTGGGAGAGGAGGAGGGGGGGGGTGGAGTGGGGGGGGGGTATCTTGATTATGAGAAAACTGGCCGAATGCTGACAGAACAAAACCCTGACTTAAGACTATGAAGCAGAAATAAGCCAGTCACACAAGTACCTTCACTAGCACTACAGCGTATGTAGGTGTTTTGGGAGTTTAACGTCCTTTTCCCATCACACATTGGTGATATCAAAGACGTTTTTGTTGTTGTTGATGTTGTTTTTTTGTAGTGACTGGCTTAATGTTTTGACATATATTCACAGCTGACACACTGAAAATGGTCTCCTTTCTTGTTTCCATGTTTGCCAAGTCAACTTACGTTTTGCTTCTAAATGCACCTGTATTCAGTCTTGGTGATTAGCAGAGTTCTTCATGCGATACAATATTGTTTACACTTTACACGAGCGGTCGAACATTCAAATTCTATGACTGTTGGTACAGCACTCTCTTCACAGTGTGTTCGTCGCGTCAATGAGCATATTTCTGTTGGCTCAGTGCCAGCATACGAGGTGGTATGTATGTGGTGTGATGATAGAGACACAAAAAAGCTCAAAACGAGATGCGAGCGTACAAGTCATGAAATCTGCCCCTTGATTGTGGCATCTAGTGACACTTCAGTGTTTGACGAGGTGTTGATACTTCAACTACATGTATGTCATAAAGTCTGCCTCTTGATTGTGGCATCTAGTGACACTTCAGTGTTTGACGAGTAGTTGATACTTCAGCTATGTGGCCAGTGCTTTGGTGTGTGTGTGTGTGTGTGTGTGTGTGTGTGTGTGTGTGTGTGTGTGTGTGTGTGTGTGTGTGTGTGTGTGTGTGTGTGTGTGTGTGCGTGCGCGCGCGCGCGCGCGCGCGTGTGTGACGGACTTGCTTTATTTCTGTCTCTTCCGGTCCTAATAACACACACAACACACGCACACACACACACACACACACACACACACACACACACACACACACACACACACACACACACAAAATCACACCCCCCCCCCAAAAAAAAAAAAAAAAAACAAACAAACAAACACGAATCATACAAGATATTTTAAAACAACCAGAATAATACGCACATGTACTCATTTTTTTGCATCTTTACTGTGAAAGGTTGGTGTCGGGACTCATACTACATGCACATTCTTCTATAAATGGTACGTTTCCAGGTTTCCAAATGGTGCGTTTAGCAGCACAAATATTTAGCCGCAGCCAGATTTTGATCTCAGCAACCCAGCATTGAAAGTCTAACGCTCTACCATGCGGCCTCGACTCCCCTTTGTGGCCTTACAAGACTGCAACTTATGTGATATACACGCCTGCCGTGAAAGCAAGAGACATGAAAGTTCAAGACCACACACATGGTCAGTACATGTACGTGTAATGGCCACACACACACACACACACACACACACACTGGCCACACACACACACTCCCAAAAAAACGCTCACACCTGAAAACAGCTGTTTTGTCTAAACGACAAGGAGATATACATTGAATTGAATTGAAAACACTTTGTTCATCCCTAAAAGAGAAATTGCTTTTGTCCAAATTACGTCAAATAAAAAAAAACAAACACATTTACACTAGACATGGCAATGTTAACAGACAGCTGAAGGTTATTATAATCATGTAATTGTTTTTTTTTTTTTTGTAATGCTTACAGACATACATACATGTACGTACAGACATATAGACATAAACATATTTGCTTACATGCTTACGTGCATACCGCATGCTGGAACACGATACAACTGCAATTCACATGGTTATCGACAGGCATACAAGCAGGATTATGTTTTCATGCATGTTATCACACACACACATATATATACAGTCAAACCTGTGTAAGGCGGTCACCCAAGGGACGGGGCCAAACTGACCGCCTTAGACAGGTGACCGGGGTTATCCAGGGTGGCATGTCAACAGCTAGCATGTCAGGGGATCCTCTGGGGTGACCAGGTTATACAGTGGCATAGCTTATACATGCAGGTGACCGCCTTGGCAGGTTCGACTGTATTGGACAGAATGTCAGCGAGCTTGTCCTTGGATTTGCACGGGTCTAGATTCTATGGTAGTAATTGTATTTTTTGTTCTGAATGTTTTTGTGTATTATTTTTCTGTAAGTTTATATACATTTATGCGTCTGTAAGAATAGTGACAGGCAGGAAAATTGGTATTGCTCACGCGCACATTTTCGATGCTGTAGATAGTGTTGTTTTAACTCCCTTCAGTACCGCAATTTTTGCGTGACAGCGGGCTGACCCCACGTAACCCCACACCACACACGTGCACAGGCTGAGAGAGAGAGAGAGAGAGAGAGAGAGAGAGAGAGAGAGGCTTCAAATCAAAATTAGTGTTAGTAGACAGCCGACCGGTTTTTGTTTGGACACGTTTCACAGTGTCGCCAGTGTTCTCCTGTTAGGGTCATCAGGGATATTATTGCCAGTGTGGGCCATCACTGCCATCAGTGACATTAAGTTCAGCTGGATTGTTATTTGTGTTTTAGCTCGTCCTTTTCCTTTCGGAGTCTACTGTGTGACCAGATTTGGACAGTGAGCGGGGTGTGGATCACCAGTGTGGATGATACTCAGTGGCTTTAGCGGAAAGTTTGGTTCGTATACGCGTATTTTATTTCGGAAAGAACTGTTTGATAAGGTTTCTTATTACTTGTTATTCAGTTATTCTTTCAGGAAAGAAGGTACAGTGCATGCTTCGCGCTGAATAAGTGTTTTATTTGGGATAAATTGACTTCGAATTCTTTCCTTCTTTTCAAATTTGTAGTGGTTGTACAGTTTGTCGGTTTGTCGGTCCGTCTGTTTGGGGGTAGGTGAGGGGTATGTATTGTGCTCAAGAATTCACATCAATGTCATATATTCAGTACTTATGAAGACTGTTAATGGTGTTATTAATCAGTCAATGTTTACTTTTTTTTTATTTTACTACTTTATCATCCCTTTCGGGAAATTCGGGCTGCTTTCCCCGGTGGAAGCGCGTTGCCGCGGTGCAGCGCCACCCAATACCTATCCTATATTTTTTACAATTTTGCCCATTGGGGGGGGGGTGGGGGGGGGGGGTGTAGAGGTGAGGGGGGGTGGTGGGGTGTATTTTTTTTTGACAAAGAGACACATTATCTACATACGCGATTTTGACTTTTAAAATGGGTTCACCTACGCTGTCAAATGAGGCACGGTTTACGCCGAAAGTGTAAGAGCGACTACCTCCAAAATTTACTCTGTTCAGTGTCCGTATTTATGTTATCCAAAACAGAGTGATTTAAATAAAATTTTCGCCCGAAAATGCCAGGCAACCAACTTTTCTCAAAAGGGCGACAAATTAAAAATCGGATGCGGTCTTGGTGTATGTTGGAGACCCCAAATTTGAATCCATTCTGCTGAGTATGTTGGGAGATACACGCCTGCACACACACACACACACACACACACACACACACACACACACACACACACACACACACACACACACACACACACAGCACTCACTGTGGCGGAGAAGTGCGTTCCGGTGCCCCTAGTCATGGTCTCCCCTCTCCTGAAATGTGTGGCGTCCCCGATCACTCACGGGTTGCCCGAACTACGCTGCACCATGCACGTCAGTAATGATGACGTAAGTGTCCCTACGCCATTGTCAAAGTTAGACTTGCATCATTGTCTCTGCGGTGAATGCAAGCGGACGTGCGTTTGTGAAAAGTTATCTCTGAACGTAGAAAAATCAGCCCGTCTTATCACGTTGTCTCCATTACTATGGAAACAACGTAAAAAGTCGAAGAGGGACGGTAATTTGAGCTGCACGCCCGGCGTTTCCTGTGATTCGAAAATACAACGGTCCTTGGGACCCTCTCTCCATATTTTTCAGGTTCCTTTTGTAAATTTTAAGGGGGCCACGGTCTTTTTGTATGAAAAGTCTGAAAGTCAAAGCCATTTGTTGTTGTTTACAGAAGCATTCAAGTAGGAGAGATGGATGTGAATTGTAGCGTGTCAGCCATAGCGAATCGGCAAGGCGAGGAACCCGCACACTTACCAAATAGCGCACTACACGGGGCGGTCGGTGGTCTAGTGGTTAAGAGACCTGTCACCAATGCGAGAGGTCAAGGGTTCGAGTCCCACTCGGGGCAAAGAATTTTTCCTTCTCGTATGTGGCACCGTTAATTCGGGCCGATCGTCGGGGGTTCTCTCCGGGTACTCCGGCTTCCTCCCCCTCTGCTTTGGAAATGTTCAGCCCACCAAATTTGAAAAATAAATGCAATTCTAAATCCCGAAATTTAAATAGCTGAGCTGACCCTTCGCACCACGTGATTGTAATGTGTTTATGTCAAGTG
>JACVVK020000209.1:35000-145000 GCA_018292915.2 Batillaria attramentaria | reverse complement strand
GAGTAGGCTTACCCCCCAACGAATAAAAGGGCTGAGAAAGGTGACAGAAACTGGGGTAGTGTGTACTTTTAAATATCACTTCCATGGACATCCTAAACAACTTTCTGAAACGCGCGCGCGTGGTTTTGGCTGGGATAAGGACAACCCTGTTCCGGGTCCGTCGATAACTCTAGCCACTGCGTATGTGGTGGAAAAGGACGTTAAACCCCCAAACAGCCACCCCACCTACCCTAGCCCCTGCTACGACGGGCAGGTCGGGCTAACCGAGATCGAGCCGAGCTAAGTGATACCTAAGACTGAAAAAACAAAAATACTCGGTGACAAGGAAAGTGGACAGTTGCGAACAATTTTGAGGTCCCCGTGTTATTTCACAGTGTGCACAGAAGCGGTGAAAACTGTCGAATTCACTAGCACAGTACATTCTCAGCCTGTTTCGAGATTATTGCCTCCATGAGTTGTCCCCCGTGCATACACAGACACGCAGCATGCATGCATGCATTTTTCGTGGCAGCTTTGTGCTCTGCCACGAAAAATGCGTGCTTGTTGCGGCAAGGGAGACAACTCATGCAGCCACGCTGTACTGGCATGGTTTCCGTGTCACTTTCAACGGCAATGTTTCTCAGGATGGCTACTATTTTAGCGATCTTGAGATTCTACATTTTCAAACAACTATCAAACAATTAATAGAACTTCGGTGAAATTTTCACCAATGAAAAATCTCTTAAATAGTTTTTGAAAAAAGAGCATTTGCTATTACCCCGCTATATACTGGCATGGTTTCCACACGTCACACGTTTAACAGCCCTTCTCTCAAATTTGCCAATTTTCAACAACAGTTTTTCAACAAGCATATCCCACACCTACATCTTGCAACAAAACTAATTTGTAGAAATTTACAGAAAAAGCCCTTATTTTCATATGCCCCAAATCACCCTTTGTCGCCCTTTTGCAGCAACCCGGCCATCACAAATATGCTGTGTGCCATAAAAGTTAAAATCAGAGATTAAAGCAAGAAGACTATGCCGTTAACTGGTCTCTGTGACCAATCTAATCACACACACACACACACACACACACACACACACACACACACACACACACACACACACACACACACACACACTCTACCAAAGTTAAGAAAAATAGGATAAAATAAAATAATGCCAGATAAAAGACACTCGGTTAAAGACACACGATAAAAGACACATAATAAAAGACAGCAATTGTGGCACACACACACACACACACACACACACACACACACACACACACACACACACACGAAAATAAAAAAAAGAGTTGACGTAACCGGGACAATGCTGGTCCTTCTTTGAAGCGTTTTTCACAGGCGGTTAAGTGTTGGCAAAGACCACCTCGTCAAAATAATACACTTCACGTTTCTTAGTATGGCCTTTTGAACGCTTTTGGCATGGAGGAGATAATGTTTTCTCCGCGAGTGCTCGGTCAGAGGTCTCCATTTTTACCACTCTTTGCGGCCAACGGCACTGACATGACATGTTGGCCGATAAATATATATGTATACCAAACTCTGCGTACGGTTTTTTGTTCGCTACAACGTATACAACCTGCACTGCAGTGAGAGATACCACAATCACTGTTCGGTACAGCCCTGATAACTCCAGCTTTCAATAAATGCACGACATCAGCCATTTGAGTACCTTCCCATCTATGCCAAAGGACAGCGCACAGTCCGATCCGCCGGTCTGGCTATCTCACTTCCCATTGTATTTCAAGCCGGCTAGTCATGAAATATCGCAGATACGATAACCCACATTTTGTCGGCGCGATAAAGGATAGCTACGAAACCATTAATTTTGCCACACCCAGCCAGATTCGAAAATAGCCACCCCGGGCCGGGTGGAACACGGGTAACCTCACTCAACGGCAAATAGCTCGCGTATAGCAAGAGCAAAGTTTTGGGCGGTCAGATAATTATTGCCGTCTTTCCACTTCTCCAGATAACACACAAAAGCTCAGGCTGCACATCACGAATAGCTGCCGGGTCAACTATTTCGCAAAATATAGTACATAATTTTTCCCCCTTTTTAAATTTGTGTGCAGAGTAAGAAATGGCAATCTGGGGCTGTTTGTTGGCTTTGAAAATAAGTTTCATGAATGGTTATAGTAAAAACAGTGAAAAATGAGCCGGCGGACTATTTGTATTCATGCGCGGCTGGCACATGAGGAAGCAGACCACATAGGAATGAAGGGGTATGTGGTCCCTGCTAGCATGGAAAAAAATACAACAAAAGATCCGGAATATTGCAATTTATTGAAATTTACTACACACATGAGTCCAAATGTTTTACTCATCTGTAATTGTGTATTGTCTTTTGGCTTAAGTTGATGGGGTGGGAATCTGACAAAACATTATAGTGGTAGGATAGATAACTGATCCATAAAGTGGGTGGGGTGATCGGGAGGACACAGGACACACTTGACACACTGTACGACCGACGAACGAAGAACAAACTGACTGACATACTCAGTGACGAGACACATCCCCTCAGACAGGACTTCGACAGCTTGACTCTAGTGCGTAATGGTAGGTTTAGAGTACCAAGAGCAAGAACTACCAGATACTGAAGATCATTTGTGCTCACGGCTTTTAGAGCTGCCAACTTCAAGTAGAACGCACACGAGAGGTGAGGTGTGTGTGTGTGGGTGTGTGTGTGGTGGGGGGGGGGGGATTGAGGAGAGAGAGAAAGAGCAGAGTGAGTGAAAGTGCAGAGTGAATGCCGGAATGCATGTATCAATGAGTGTCCAATGTGACAGTAAATTGTATGTATGTGATACGTGTGTTGTGTTTTATTCTTCATTTTAGGTAATCGTACCGGTCAAGACTGTTTGCTTTACTCAATTTTTCTTATGCGTATATTTGTTGTCTAATTTATTAAACTGTTTATTGTGTGTTTAACAATATGCAGGGTCAGAAATGCAGTTTCCCTTTTCGGGATCAATAAAGCGGTATTCTGTATTATGTATTCTTTGGCTGCTGACTTTTTGTGATATTTTCGTGTAAATTCTAAAGCATTTCTAGGGTGTCATGTACAACATTATGTCTAATAGTAATATACAGAATTTATGAAATCCTGTCAATGGTGTGTAGCCTTACAGGGTCCAGCTTTAGTGGCTACCATTCATTCCGTACGTTAAGACCCAATCTCAAGCAAGTCTTCCGATATTCTGAGAGAGCTCTGGATCTTTAGTTCTGGATCGCTGGTCAGCCAGATTAACCCCGTTCAGCAGGCGTTCATGCAGCTAGACTAAATAAAACAACAACAGCAGCGACAGCAGCAGCAGCAGCAACAGCAGCAGCAGCAGCAACAACAACAACAACAACAACAACAACAACAACAACAACAACAACAACAACAAAGCACGTACAGGGTACTTCCAATGGACAGCGACAACTCTGAATCTCGTCAGTCGCTTGGCACTAAAGCATTCTCCTAAACTGGTCCTTCAGCCTGGAATTCTGTCCCTCATTCACTCCGCCAAGCACCCTCCTTTGAAACGTTTAAGAAAAACCTCAGAACCCACCTGTTTTCTGCCCTTATCAACATTTGACTGTTCTGGTTTACATCGTGCGTGCGTGCGTGCGTGCGTGCGTGCGTGCGAGCGTGTGTGTGTGTGTGTGTGTGTGTGTGGTTGTGTGTGTGTAATTTTTTTTTTCCGTACTCACTTTTTAAAACTGTTATTAACTGATAGGTTAGAACACTATGTAAGTACTGTCATTATTATTATTATTATTATTATGTGTTGCTTTTCCACAAAAGGAGGGCAATGGGGGATTTTAGGACAAAGGTACAGAAAAACAAGCTTACTTCTGGTATAATTTTTTTTCTGCAGCATGGTGTAGGCCTGAGGTATGTTTGTTGTAAACTTGCACTCGAAAAGCATGTTAAGAATGGCCGGTAAATTGTGATGGTCGGTATCATACCAGTTTGGCGTGGCTGTATCATATGCTCGCTTTTTAACATGATTATAAGCTACATTCAGCCTTGAGGGTGGGTGGGTGGGTGTTTGGAGGTTTAACGTCCTTTTCCACCACATACGGGTGATATCAAAGACGGGGCAACGATGAAAAAGCCAACACAAATAATTATTTGGCCCCAGCCGGGATACGACTGAACTCACGACCCGAGCATTAGAAGTCCAACGCTCTACCATTCGGCCACCCCCGGCTCCCCATTCAGCCTTGAACGTTTCATAGAACTTGTATTAGTTGTTCAAGGACCATGAAAACAAGTCATATCCGCAAAATTTGACCTACCATCCGAAACATTTGCAACTCTCGATGGCTCAGTTGATATGATGGATTTGCCCATTCTCCCCTGCAAATCGGAGATTTATCATTATCACTACAGCTTACGAACGAAGTAATTTTTTTTCACAGTGCAGTAAGTTTGCTGCTTGCGGACAAGTAGACGGCTATTTTCCGTTTCACGCTGTACATTTTGGTGACCCGCGGACTCAGTGAGAGGCGGCTGAACTCAAACACTTCATCGCCCGCCGGGTGGCATACTGAGTAATTGCAAATCAATACACACGGTTTGCCAGACGCAACCAAAAGCACAGCATTACAAGACTCTAGCAAATGAGTGCAGCTTGTTTTCACAAGAGATGAAATTGCACCATCCAAACTACTACTGAACCAGCCAGATTGTTAGCCAGGCAACCACAACCAGCCGAAACTCAGGGACGTATCGCGAAGGCCGAAGGTGATGTTCATGGTGCAGCAGGTTAGTGCGTGTATTTTATGCAAGCGCAGTCTGTGCTTTGTGTTTATAATTAGACTGAAACAATGCACTCTCTCTCTCTCTCTCTTCTTTGACAGTAGTATTAGCTCATGTAGTGTAACAACGGCAAGTTTTAAAATCGGTAAAAATATGCCTGTAACGTCTACCGTTGTAAAACAAAGGTTCTTGTTCTTGTTCTCTCTCTCAGTGTCTCGCTCTCTCTCTCAGTGTCTCGCTCTCTCTCTCAGTGTCTCGCTCTCTCTCTCAGTGTCTCGCTCTCTCTCTCAGTGTCTCGCTCTCTCTCTCACTCTGCACGGTGTGTGTGTGTGTGTGTGTGTGTGCGTGCGTGCGTGCGTGCGTGCGTGCGCGAGGGCGAGACTGAAATACGGCCCGTGCCCAAAACGGGTTGCGTTGACACGGACAGCAATTACGAGAGATGAACAATCATGCACTCAGTGCTTTACGTGCAGAATCTAGTCCACGCACATTACACCGCTGTACCACACACGAAAAGCAACGCGCAGATATCATACATCATCCCTTCAACACGTTTATACTCAGTCACATTTTGGGACCCTCAAATTAAACCCAGCAGAAACACATCTTAAAAAAAAAACAAAAACAACAACAACAACAACAAAAAACTAACACAACAACAACAACAACAACAACAACAACAAGAAACTACTCATTTTGCAGGTTGCCGGATTCATGAAAATGTTCTTTGTTCAGGAAAAAGGTGTGTGTGTGTGTGTGTGTGTGTGTGTGTGTGTGTGTGTGTGTGTGTGTGTGTGTGTGTTTTGCATCCCATTTATTATGTTAGGGCCAGTTAGCACTTCAAGTCAACCCGACCCAAATCATCTGGACAGGAATGGGTTAATTAGGTCCCAGTGTGCCTCGGTCGTCATGTCAAACAAGGAAAAGGCTGTTTCGGTGAGGTGTGAGAGGTTAATGGTCTGCATTCTCAACAAAAAGTCTCAAACAAGTTTTTATTTATTTAAAAAAAAAAAACCTAAAAAAAAAAAATCAGTTCGTTCAGATTTCCCAAAGCTACTCAGAGTTATAGACTACGGGGGTATATCATTCCAGCCGCACTGGTTAACAACACAAATACCATGAAAGCATTACTAATGATACATCTACTGATCATTACAATCATGTACATGTACATACCTTGTCAGTCTGATAAAGGACAAACTCTGCAGACTAAAAGCTAATATGTCTGACACTAATAATGTTCAACTCAGCCGTGTGTTCTGGTCAAGAATTCACGTCACGGCACGACGTAAAAAGCGACGGAAGAACAACTTGCGTCACACCGATTAAAGGACTGTTGCATATCTTTTGCAGCACCCATCATTTTGCCCTGTCAAGCACCTGGATGAAACCCTGGTGTCTCGGCTCAGTGAGGCGACACTTTCTCGAGGAGTGGATACAGGTGTTGCTGTTATTCGGAGTCATCAGACGGCAAAATTCTTCTGACGAAGAGAGCAGCTCACCTGCGTGCTTTCCCAAATGTTTGGGTCCCACCTGGTAACACTCTTCTTGTCCACGTATACAGATATATGAATTTTTTTTTATCATAGAAGTGTAATGTCATCAGCAAGATTTGTCCACCCCCATTTTCTAAGATAAAGTACATGTACTTCTATTCCAATACTGATTCTGCGAGTTTTAGTTAAAGGCATGAAGCAAAAACACATGCACCCGTTTGACTGTGAAGGCTCTGTTCAGTGGCACAGTCAAGATCTATTCCCTTAAATGTAAATATCCTGTTCAACTGTAAGCGTTTCTCTTTTCTGTGAAAAACAGAGTTCCCTGTGGTTTGAAAATACAAGGGTCCTTGGGGCGCTCTCTCCATATTTTTTAGGGTCCTTTTGTAAATTTTAAGGGGGCTGTGGTCTTTCAGTAAAACAAGTTTGCAAGTCAAAACCATTTGTTGTTGTTCACACAAGTATTTTAGTAGGAGAGATGGGTGTGAATTGTAGCATGTCAGCCATAGTGAATCGGCACACGCATACCATATAGCGCATTATGAGAGACGAAAAACGTGCGTCCCCTGTGACGCGCTGTTTTCAGATTTGTGCGTCAATTTAGGAGTTGTGTGTGTAGAAATACGCACACCTGTGCATAATCGGGAACACTGAAAAAGTAAAGAATGATGTTGGTATTACACACTATTTTAATTGCACATATTTCTTTAGCCTTCTGTTGTATTTGCAGGTGGTCATTTGGAGCTTGATGAAACGGTAATGGCCAGTAGTTCTGTCATGTACCAGGAGAATTTTGTGTATTTATTTATACTTGCGACAGTTGTAGCAATCTGCCTGTCCTGTAGTTGTCAATTCCCAGAAACTGCTGCCCAGGTTACCACTACTGATTGCATTGATCTACTGATTTCTAATGCCTGGTTGACTGTGCAAAATTTACTGTCAACTCTCACACAGTTGATGAGTTTTCAGCGCTTTTCGGCGTAGACCCTTAGGAAACCAGAGCATGGATTTTGTGTGGATTTTGTGGTGACTTCATTGTGCTTTTGGTCACTGAGGGAGACACATCGCTACAGTGCCTAGCATGTGTATGCTGCACGAGAAGACTAGCAGCTGTGATCTTTCTCGCTCAGTGTTAAAACACAAACTGTGTCGTGAAATCGGGGTCCGCTTTGTTTTTTGTTGGGGGTTTCAGAGACGCCTGAAGTCTGTTGCAGTGACAGAGTGACCGTGCACTGTGCACAGTCAGGGTGCGTGGGGTGGGTGTTTGGGAGTTTAACGTCCTTTTCCATCACGTGGGTGATACGAGGCAACGAGAGAAAGGCCAGCACAAATATTTGGCCCCAGCCGCGTTTCGAACTCACGACCCTAGCATTGAGAGTCCAACGCTCTACCATTCGGCTATCCCGGCTCCCCGTGCACAGTCAGATGTTTAAACAACAACAACAACAACAACAACAACAACAACAACAACAACAACAACCAAAAAACAAAACAAAACAAACAAACAACGACAAAACCCAACAAGAACAACCACCACCACAACAACAAAACCCCAAACAAACAAAATCACTGTTTGCAGCTTTTTGTTGAGAATGCAGCACCGTACTATGCATTATTGTGGACGTGTTGCGGCAAATGGGCAGGCACTTTATCGAGGTGTGGTATAACAGGTCTAAGTGCCGAGGCCGAATCTCAGCGGCTTTCCTTTCGTACAGCAAGAAACGCACAACACGTGTGTGTGTGTGTGTGTGTGTGTGTGTGTGTGTGTGTGTGTGAAACGAAATGACACTCTGTGTTGCCAAGGTTAGATTAGACAGTGAAACCAGGGGTATATAGGCCTGCCTCTTACGTGTGCCTTAGGTCTCACACAATGGCCTTTCTCGAGTCGGATTACGGCAGCAAACTTTACATAACACACACACACACACACACACACACACACACACACACACACACACACACACACACACGCACGCACGCACGCACGCACGCAGCA
Organism: Batillaria attramentaria; assembly: GCA_018292915.2. NCBI lineage: Eukaryota > Metazoa > Mollusca > Gastropoda > Batillariidae > Batillaria > Batillaria attramentaria. The sequence continues at coordinate 136,748 of JACVVK020000209.1, read as the reverse complement.
TGGCGGAGAAATTGGCGTAACATGTAACAGCTTGCCTTCAGTCACTCAACATGAACCTGATAATGTTCTAATAAACTCGCCCTACTCATCTATACTACACGCGTGAAGGATGGAAACCGAGCGCCTAGTCAAGGCAGTATCATCATTCTGCGTGTTGTTTCCGGCCAGCAATGATACGGACAGTGCAGTATAAGAACAAAGCCGAGAAACCCACCTCCGCTGGGAGTAAGTGACCTGCGCACTGTACTGTACAGCAAACTCCACATGCGGAGTGGGGCGGAATGCTAAAGCTGAGGGGGGGGGGGGGGAATTTGCCAAGGAGAGTTACTTGTCAGTGTCAGTACCACATAGCAGGATGGATGTTACAAAGCTCTATGACAGATTAAAAAAACCCAAACAAACACGAACAACATGAAAATAGGCCACGCCGAGGCGGTGGAAAAAAGCCTCTGTCCAGACGTATTGCGTTCCAGGCGGCCTTCGCGCCCCGTCTTTTGGTATTTGTTTTGTGGACCAGCTTTATGTGGGAGAAGGGAGCATCTCCTCGTGTCTTATGCTGAGCTTATAGTTAACCCCCTTGATGCTACCTTAGCTACGGTGGGCATAAGTTGGTTTTACGTAGCATTTCAACACAGCACTATGACCTTGACCCCCTGTCCAAAGTTAACCACAACAAATAGGCTTCTTTGGAGTCTGACAATACACACACACACACACACACACACACACACACACACACACACACACTGACACACACACACACACACACACACACACACACACACACACACACACACACACACACACACACACACACACACGCACGCAGCTGATCGCGCTAACTTCGTGGGGCAGGTGCTTAAAAAAAACAAACAACAACAACAACAACAACAACAACAACAACAAACGCACTCAGCGTGCTTTTGTCATTTTCCGTGATACAGCAGAGCTTTAATCTAAACATCTCGTGTTGCCGCAATTGTAGCGTGGTCCACAGGCGGCCGGGCGACACGGACACATAATATCACACACTTCCTCTTGACAGCGTGCTGCAATGTGACATTACCGCTCCTTGATATGACTCGCCGGGACATTATCTGGTAACGTACAGTGTGTTGGTACCTTGATTAATCTCATGTAATATTTAGTTGTGTTGTCTGACAAGCAGCGCAGGGTTGTATCTTATTATTCGTCATCAATTGGAGCCAAATGTCAGGCTTAGACTGAGGACGATGAGTTCACGGTGCAGTACAGGGCCGAGCCCGAAAATTACGTGCTGTCTGGTGGGTTAGGGGCAGCACTGACACAGGCTACCTCAGGGCTGAGTGAGAATTTTTGGGTCACCCCTGTGTACGCTGCCTATTGTTTATCATGTATTTCCGCCATGTGGGGGGTGGGGATGGGGTGAGGGGGGGGGGCACAGTGAGACTGTGTGTGTGTGTGTGTGTGTGTGTGTGTGTGTGTGTTTGCGTTGAAAACAAAATTCCTCCTTTGTTTCAGAATTATACATGAAATAATTTATGTTGATTACAGTATGCGTGAAAAAATAACCACGCAGGACTAGGCAGGACCTAAGTCAACTTAGTTTGCGAGTAAATGGTAGTATACTATTCGTTATCTACAGTCATTTCGTGAAAGGGCCTAAGCACTGTGGATTTGCCAAGCGCTTAGTCCCTTTGACCATGCGACACTGAGTCGCTTTCTATTTATTTGGGTTGAGGCTACGTACGCAAACACACTTTTCTGAGGAAGCACGAGTTGGCGAGAAATTAGACATGAGTCACGCCGACCGCAACCCTGTTCCGGGCTGACCGAGACCGATACTCGGTGACAAGGAAAGTGGACAGTAGCGAACAACTTTGAGGTCCCCGTGTTATTTCACAGTGTGCACAGAAGCGGTGAAAACTGTCGCATTTTACCAGCAAAGTACATTTTCAGCCTGTTTCAGAGATCGTTGCCCGCATGAGTTGTCTCACTTGCCGCAGCAAGCACGCATTTTTCATGGCAGAGCACAAAGTTGCCACGAAAAATGCATGCATGCTGCGGTTCTGTGTATGCACGGGGAACAACTCATGCAGGCAATAATCTCTTTCTTGTCACCGAGTATCTTTGTTTGTTTGTTCTTTTCCTTCTTAGGTATCACTTGTCTCGGCGCAGGTCTCGGCTAGCCGATTTCGGGTCAGTGCAGACGGTAAACGATGGTACAGAGTTGTCACTGAGGCATGAGCTCTACCCACAGATTTGTAAACCTAGATCGCGTGTGCCATCTACTTCCTGAAGCGGCTAGTGGTAAGAACGCCATCATGGGTGCGCAAGGAATCATGGGATCGCAGGTTCCGCGGTTGCTTATGGGTGAAGCACGCGGACTCATAGGATTCTACCCCAGTCTACGGTATTTTCTCAGTAAAATCAAAACCCGGTGTCCAACCAAAACGCAGTGTCAGTTTATAGACTAGAAGAAGGGAGGATACCAAAATATCCTACTATGTTGTACGTCTAACGTCCTTACACTTTACCTCGTAATTTCCAACACACTTCACTGTGCAGTTTGCGATAAAATTTAAACACAATTGGGACGGCAACGACGTCACGGCTTTGCCAAAGACCATGCTGTGACATGGTCTTTGGCTTTACCGTGTGCTGATATGACCTTTGATAACACCAAAAGCGCGTAGGTCAAACGCCAGTAACGGGGATGGCTAGAGCAGTTGATCGCGTTTACCGATAAATTTATTGCCCGGTATTTTGCCGGTTGATTTAAAAACAACAACAAGAACAACAACAACAAACATAGAGGCCGAAACGAACGGGAATATCGAAATGTCTGCGTTTTCTCTCTGTCTGTCTGTCTGTCTTTCACTTCTAATGCTTACGTCGTGAGTTCGATCCCGGCTGGGGCCAAATATTTGTGCTGGCTTTTTCATCGTTGCCCCGTCTTTGATATCATCTTATGTGGTGGAAAAGGACGTTAAACCCCCAAACACCCACCCACCCCCACCCTGTCTGTCTGTCTGTCTGTCTCTCCTTTTTTTTTTTTTGAGAGAGAGAGAGAGAGAGAGAGAGAGACGGACGGACGGACACGGTTACGGTAACGGTAACGCAACCGACCCTATTTTTGCCGCGGGCCCTAAACCTTCTCTCTCTCTCTCTCTTTTTTTTTTTTAAGCGAGAGAGAGAGAGAGAGAGAGAGGGGGGGGGGGGGAACGGACACGGTTACGGTGACGCAACCGACCCTATTTTTGCCGCGGACCCTAAACTCTCTCTCTCTCTCTCTTTTTTTTTTAGCGAGAGAGAGAGAGAGAGAGAGAGAGAGAGAGAGAGAGAAGGTTTAGGGTCCGCGGCAAAAATAGGATCGGTTGCGTTACCGTAAGCAGAGTTTGTTTAGTTGTTTTTTTGTTTTTTTTACCTAAACAACCTCACTCCTTTGCACCTACACACCGAGATCCATTGAAGCCTTCTCGTGCTAACTCACATATGAAAATAGAAACACTCGGTGCTCCTGTCTGCCGGATGTCGTTTAGGCGGTGTGAGCACAAAAAGAGGGTCGTTTATCAACCAGGCAGCTACTTCAGTTTAAGGACGGATGTGTCGTCGGTCAGCTTTATCTGAAATCAATCGCGTGTCAAAACGTTGTGGCGTAGAGCAGTAGCGAGAAAAATACCGCCCGTCATATGGCTGACGTTTAGCAGTGACTGAACATCCCTATGGCATATCGAGGGTTGCACCTTCAGAAAGTCCTCCTCCTCCTATTAGTACTAAATAGCAGCTCAGTTCTGTTCATGTTTCTGCGTATGTGGTGGAAAGGACGTTAAACCCCCACACACCCACCCCACCCTCATGTTTCCGCCATGCTTCCTGTAACTATACCTAAGAGCGACACACACACACACACACACACACACACACACACACACACACACACACACACACACACACACACACACACGCGCACGCACGCACGCACGCACGCACGCACGCACGCACGCATGCATTTGATCGCAGTAACCCCCTTTCCCACAAAGGGGCCACAAACAAAACAAGACAAAACCGAATCAAGAAACAAACAAACCACTAACCACTAACAGAAACCCCCATCTTGGCTAACACTCCTTTTTAGGTGTGTGTGTGTGTGTGTGTGTGTGTGTGTGTGTGTGTGTGTGTGTGTGTGTGTGGTGGGGGGGGGGGAGGCTGTAGCAATATGGTTCTGTTGACATTTGATAACATTGCGTATCCCGGCGTAGCTTTCAACATGGACATGAATTGTAGAACCAGCTGGCTCCGTTCCTGTTTTTTTGTTGTTGATCGATCCTTTGTTTCAGCCGATCGTGATCAATGACACACGCAACTGGTAACAGGTGTGTTCTATTTTTAGACAACAAGAGTCCTGCATTAATCATCTGTTTTGTGTTCAGTGCCCCGACACGGAAGTACTCAGTAAGAGAACCACACCGAATATCAAGCCAGCCAGCCAATGTTGCAACAAAACAAAAGTCGCAGTGTTTCACGTCAGCTTCGGACATCGGTCACAGACCGAATCGCTCCGGAAATAGTGAGATTTAGTAGGATTTCGTAGTGCGGTACGGAGGACTTCGTTGAGCAGCGTAACCCATTTGCGTGTAAATTAGGCACGTTACGGGTGCCATTAGCCAATCGCAGCGCGTTAGCAGCTTGCGGCCTCTGCCGTGTGAGCCTAATTTACATGTAAATGGGTTACGCTGCTCAGCGAAGTCCTCTTTACGAAGTCCTACTAAATCTGGCTAATGTCTGACTGTTTTTCCCAAAGCGCTTACTAACTGGCCATTGTCCGTAAACCCTTCTTTATACGGACATTGATTGCTACTGCCGTTCTTTTTTTTCTTTTTTTTTTTTTACTTTCGGCCACTCAGGACCCGTGTCTTGCCATAGTTTCCGCAGATTAAAGCACAGGAGGAGGGAGAAAATGTGAACAGCTGTAAATGTAAGCAACGACGCACTTTTTTTTTTGGGGGGGGGGGGGTAGCTGTTCGATCCAGCATGATGAATTATGCAGTCATCAAGAACAGGTAGTGATTTCGCGAGCGTGCGCGGCACCACGGGGTATAAACACGCGAACAGCGCTAGTACCGTGCCAGACGATTTTTGCGGGGCGGTCGGTTGCCTGGGGCGGTCTGTGGTCTGGGGTGGTCGGTGGTCTGGGGTGGTCGGTGGTCTAGTGGTTAAGCGACTTCGTCACCAATGCGAGAGGTCAGGTTCGAGTCCTACTCCGGGCGAAGAATTGTTCCTTCTCGTACGTGACACTGTTCATTCTGGCCGACCGTCGGGAGTTCTCTCCGGCTACTCCGGCTTCCTCCCCCCCCCCCCCCTCTGCTTTGGAAAGCTTAAGGAAACAAAATTTAATCATAAATATGATTCTAAATTCCGAATCTTAAATAGCTGAGCTGATGCTTCGCACCACGTGATTGTAATGTTCATGTCCAGTGTGTGAGAGATTGCGTGTGGTTCACACGCACGTGAGTGTGCGTGGTATGTTCAGTTCGCGGCGCATTGCGCCGATTCAAGAAATTGGGTAAAGTGCCTATACAATACTCAGTTATTATATTATATTATATTATATTATATTATATTATATTATATTATATTATATTATAGGACCCGACCGAGATAAATCTGAGGGCGAGTTTGTGTGAATAGTTTTGGATCTCCACTTTTGGGCGTTTGATCCGATACTACTACTGCTACTACTACTACAGCGCACTAAGTTCTGTTCAGATCCGTTGAAGATGGTATCACTGCTCACGGAAAAGCCCATACGCGCTCCACCCCATCTCTCAGTAATCTCCCCCAGTGTCGTCTTTGAAACTGTTGCAATGTTGGTTTGGTTCACACGCGCCCCGTGTCATGTCCTGTGAGGTTCCGCCGTCGGACGCTGTCTCTTTGCACGCCTCTGTTCTACAGGCGGTCGATAAAATGATGACCGAGACTTTGCTTGCTTGTGCAGTGTGTTTCTCAGACTCCTGACCACTTCTGATCTTTCTAGGCGCAGGCCATCCGTAATGCTTGCCCGGCCGGCGAGGGTGTCTGCTTTGCCGTGGCCTCTTGCACCTGAGTGCTCTGGGCAGTAGATCCACAGGAACCGTTGTAGGCTACTTAATGCTTTCCATTGACGTATGCCAGTTGCTTTCCCATTCCTGCTTTCACCTTTTGCAGGAGACTCAGAGAGTCTGTGAGGATGACTGCATGAGGCGCACGGCTGCTTTGATTGGACACTGCCCACTAGAGTGCACGTGTGACTGCTTCCACCTTCATTGTCAGACTTGATGTGGCCAGTCTGTAAGCAGCGTTGCCTTCATGTACTGTGGAAAGCGCTGGGTCCCACAGAACAGATACACTGCGCTAACACACACACACACACACACACACACACACACACACACACACACACACACACACACACACACACACACACACTCCCCGCTCGCTCTCCCACAACCTCTCAACCATAGAAACTTTGATATGCACACGTAAAATACCCGTAAACGTAGTACAAAAGGCCTGACAGAAGCGTTAAGTGTCGATGGAACGTGTATTGAAACTTCGTCGTCTAATGTTGATTGCTGTACAGTTCGCCCTGTGGATAACCTGGTCCTATCTCGCGTAAACTCAATCGGGTCCTCTTTGTCGGCCTGATATCGCTGACTTCTGCTCCTACCGCCCACTTCATCGTATTGCGCCGGTCACGTGTCCCCCCCCCCCCTCGGTCACGTGTTCCCCCCTGCGCTGCCCCCCCTCCCCCCCCCCCCCCCCCCCCCCCCCCCCGTGTCAATTTCATCGAGCATGCACGCTCCAGTCAACCAGTCATCGCATTGCAGTTCGAATACAGTGACCTGCATAATTTTCTCTTTTCGTGCAGCGGCGAACACTGACGCATTATTTCAGTGCCCGATCGGCTGTGGAAAGTAACGTGCGCGTGTTGCTGTAGGTTTGATAGGTACTGTGCTTTTTGTTTTCTTCTTCTTCCCCCTTCTTCTATTCCACTCGTGAAATGGGCAATGGTTGTGCAGATGGGTAAAGGGTACTTGATATACTGATAACAAGTGTGTCCTTTCACCGTTACACCAACGCAACAGAAGTGGATCGCCTATTTTCTGCTGCGCTTTTTCTAGATCCATAAAAAAAGGTATTTTAAAGAAGGCCACAATAAATTAAGCGGCGCAACTTTATGCGACATGTGTGCATTTATAAGGCCAAAACTGTGTCGCTAGTTGCGCCTGGTACGGACCAATAACTGACAAATTACTGTCGCGGGCATTGATGGCTGAAGAGAGCCAGCTGAACGATTCAAGCTTTAATAGCCCCAAGCCCACGGCGCTATTCAACCGCTTCACTGCACAGACGCAAACATAAAAAAAAACAAAAAAAAACAAGTCGTAAATCGCGTCACAACCTTGACCCTGAATGTCGTATCCGACACTTAATCCTACGCCACAATAGTTTGTGGTGCCAACTCTGAAACTTGATCCTGTTCTGTCGCATATAACAAATCCGGCAAACAGGGTCCGTGAGCGCCCCACGACCGGTCATGCGCGACCCGCGCAAGGTCAAAGGCGGCGGGCGACAGGTTGAAATTGGTCATGGGCGACGGGCGGCGATCGGCGACTGACTATAACCCACCCGGTAGGTGGCCGCGACCGGTCACGGACGGCGGGCGACTGGCTATACGCGACCCGCGCAAGGTCATGAGCGGCGTTCCAAATTTGGTCATGAGCGACGGTTCAGTCTACTAGGTTTTCAGAGAAGCGTGTATGGTAAGAGTGTAATTTCTTTACTAAAGAATAAGGGGGCTTTCTTTGCTTCTCTCGGATTCTTCAGGAATCTTAGAATGTTCTTCTAGAATGTTTTTATTATTATTTTTAGACATCTCTCTCCCTCTCTCTCTCTCTCTCTCTCTCTGCGTCTTGTATTCCTATTTGCTAGTCTGGTGTACTAAGCGCCCATTCGTCATGCGAGCCAAAACCAAAATGTATTCCCATTGGCGGTATGCAAATATGTTTTGTCTGAGTGTGTATTGGCTGTGGCACGAACCAAGTGTCCAGTCACCACGCGAGCCAAGCCGGGTGTATGTCATTGGTTCATCTCCATTGGTTGTATGCAAATGAGTTCATGTATTATCACATCGCGTACCTTCTCACTGCCGCTGGTAAGTTGCTGCCTATTGCCACATGTCAATCAACCTAGTCTGAGGTCTACTCTCTCTCTCTCTCTCTCTCTCTGCGTCCTGTATGTCTGTTTGCTAGTCTGGTGAACAAATCCGAAAATGTATTCCCACTGGCAGTATGCAAATGAGTTTTGTCTGAGTGTGCCATTGGCTATAGCACGAACCAATTGTCCAGTCACCACGCGAGCCAAGCCGGGCTGTATGTCACTGGGTTATCTCCAGTGGTTGTATGCAAATGAGTACATGTATTATCGCATCGCGTACATGCTCAGTTCCGCTGGTAAGTTGCTGCCCATTGCCGCATATCAATTAACCTAGTCTGAGGCCCACTGTATGACAACTGAACATGTCAATGAGCCAGTTGCAATGTTATGTTCTTGTCTATTATATCTGGCCTCTCCACACGCTAGCCTAACCGATCAACGCTGCCAACTGACTGGCCACCTATTGTTTGTGTCAACACTCCAGCCTCGGGCAGCATTAACATGGGAGGTTACACGCTGTGCACGTTGCGAGGACACAAGCCATCTACCGTTTGAAGCACAGAAACAGCAGATGGGCGCGTTGACATACATGTATTTTTTTCTTTGCCTAAATCTAAATATCTTGCGATTTAATTGTAGTTTTCTCATTGCCCCGTCTTTGATATCACCCATACGTTAAACTCGCACCTCCCCCCCCCCCCAGACACACCCTTTTAATTGTACAGGTCGCCTATGGTCAGTAGCTTATGACCAATTTTTATCAGTCGCCAGCCGCTAATGACCAACCGTGAGTCGCCTATGACCAGCCGCCGGTAGTTCATGGCCAGTCACCCATGACCAGTCGCTCATGACCAGTTGCTCACAACACTCACACGTCGCTCATGACCAATTTTGTCCTGTCGCCTGTCGCTAATGACCAACCGTGGGTCGCCTATGACCAGCCGCCGGTAGTTCATGGCCAGTCGCCCATGACCAGTCGCTCATGACCAGTCGCTCACAACACTCACACGTCGTCCATGACCAATTTCGACCTGTCGCCCGCCGCCTTTGACCTTGCGCGGGTCGCGCATGACCGGTCGCGGGGCGCTCACGGACCCTGTTTGCCGGATTTGTTACCTCTCTGTCGTGCGTTGTCAGTACCAACAGCCTGTTGTCACACAATGGTTAAGGACGTCGGGAACACAGATTCCAATCAAGGCCTTGGCCTCGGTGAAAGGGACATAACTTGTTAAGGAACGCGAGTGTTTTTCAGCACATTCGCAGCGCAGCAGCCGAGCAGAGCAGACGTCCCAGCCAAGCAGCCAAGCCGCACGGACGCCCCAACGTCAGCCGAGAAGTCGAGCGAGCCACGCCGCGTAGCGACCTGCTGCTGCTGCTGCTGCTGCTGCTGCTGCTACTACTACTAAAGCGCACTAAGTTCTGTTCAGATCCCTTTTTCCCCTTGCTACTCTGCTCCAAATAGCAGTACCTTCAAGACAGAGTGTTTCCAAACAGCAACACTGAGGTTTCCATTTCAGTACGACTTAGTGTAACATGGGCTATAGTACTAGTTGTAATTGTTATTTGTTTTCCACGCTTTTTTTTGTAACCGGGAGTTCGAGAAACTAGCATGAAGGTGCAGCGTCTCCTGCGTGTCCTATGTTTATATTGCCCCGTAGATCAGTTTGCATCCTTTGTCCAGCGTTACATTTTTGTTTTTTTTTCATGTAGGCACACTCAGCCGCGAATTAGTCTTTGTGGCTTGCGCGGCATTAAGCCCTACCGCCCCCCTCCCCCTATACTTTGGTATTGGTATACTCTAAAGTATATTTTGTAGTATATTCTATAGTCCCATTACCATGGTAATTGAATTTCGGGCTGCTCCCCCCAGGGGGAGCGCGTCGCCACAGTACTGCGCCAACCATTTGTTTTTCTGCATGTATGGCGAGTGATCATTTTTTCCATTGCGCGGCTTCTACGGTTTGGAATGTGATTTTAAGCGTGGGCACTTGATGTTGTGCGTGCGTGTGTACACGAAAGCGAGACGGATACCTAAAACGAGTCTGCACGTGATTTTGGACTCGATTTGGGGAAAAAAAAAAACCTCAACCAAATTCCTGCCCACCAGGAATTCGAACCTTGCAGCTGAGCATCCGAAGTCGGATACCTTAACCACTAGACCAATAATAATGATAAATGGTATTCGTAGGGCGCATTTCTTTAAATATAACTCAATGCGCCTATCACTCGCTCACACTCACGCACATTATACAACGATGAACAGAAATACACTGGTGAAACTAACTAGTCAAACAGGAAATTACTGGAGTTAGTTTTATTGTGGCCTCACGCCGCTCAAGCAACAAAGACCAAGACGCGGCTGAGGAAATCACTGGAAGGCTTTGCAAATGCGGCAAATGGGCAGGCACATTATCGAGGTGTGGTATAACAGAAAGTGCCAAGGCCGAATCTCAGTTTTCCTTTCGTACAGCAAGAAACGCAAAACACGCGTGTGTGTGTGTGTGTGTGTGTGTGTGTGTGTGTGTGTGTGTGTGTGTGTGTGTGTGTGTGTAACTATGCATGCGCGCATTGGTGTGTATGTAGGTATGCATGTATTTTTATATCTGTGTGCAGATACGAGTGTATACGCAGGCATGTTAGTGTGTAAACATGTACGTGCGTTTGTATACATTAGATTTCGTGTATTAGATGTATGACAGATTTCATTTAGTTTCATTTTTGTTTTCCTATGCCCCCAGAAGGTGGGAAATAAAACTGACTTGTCTGTACTTGTTTGATAAAAAGTAGTTGAGACAGGTGTTAAGAGTACACGGCGACACTTGGGGCATACACACTTGAAAAATAGGTCGTCTGCTGAAATGTAGGCCGGGTTATACGCCCTTGAAAATCTTGCAAGTAATGCTTTAGACAGGTACACGCTGTTCACATTCTTCTTCCGGGTCTGGGGAAAATGTATACACTATTGACAGTCCTTTAGCCTGAGACGAATTTAGGACAGCGAGCTGATGTTTGCTCAATGCAATCGGCGTCCCAGCCTTTACGGTATGCTCTGCCGCGTCTGTGTGCCGTGATCACGTGACTGGCGTATCGGATGCCAGTTCGTAATTACACTCCGCCAAAGGTGCGCAAGCTTGAATCAGCCGCGCATGTCAAATCGACAAGTCTGTCTTGGGGCCGACGTCAGTACAGCGGACCTCTTGTCGGTGAGATTTTTTTTTTTTTTTTTTTTCAGCTAGCAAATTTTCAGCAGCTGTGCTTAAATCCCCCTGGGAGAGCTCGAGAAAGCAGCATGAAGGTGCAGCGTCTCGAGCATGTCACGGTCCTAGGTTTATACTGCCCCGTAGACCAGTTCGCATCTTTTGTCCAACCTTACAATTTTGGTTTTTTTTTTTTTTTTTCACGCACTGCAGGGGGAGCCGGGGTGGCAGAATGGTAGAGCGTTGGATTTATAATGCTCGGGTCGTGAGTTTGTATCCCGGCTGGGGCCAGATATTTGTGCTGGCTTTTTCATCGTTGCGCCGTCCTTGATATCACCCGTATGTGGTGGAAAAGGACGTTCACCCCCCCCCCCCCCCAAACACCCACCCACCCTCGCTGGGGTCTTTACCAGTACCAATGTCCTGGCTCAGTGACAGTGAAAGAATTGGACATTTACCCTGAAAATTGTCCACTCTGGTGCAGAAATGCATCTCAGTGTACGAAAGTACTCGGCGTTTTCGAAAAGTGATGATTCGGCCCGTGACTCAGTGCCGGCGGATAAGCCCTGCAACAGTCATTCGTATGGGTTTCATTGTAGAAAATCGTACTGACGGACATAGGGTCTTGTGGGCTTTTGTCTATCTTCCTATCGGCTATTGTTTCCAGCTAAAACTACGCAGTACTGGTTGCCGCAACGATTCAAATGCCGTTTTGAACCGCTAGGATGGCGAGTTGACTGCACGTTGTACCGTGCCGCACAGCGGTACAGGGTCCTTGACTGATTTCAGCCAGTACCGTGACATTGCGTGCATACTATATGATAGACTGGTTTAAAAGAACAAGCCACTGCACACCAGTGGGAGCCACTTCAAGCCACTATCACGCAAGGCGTGGGCCTTCCGCACTAGGTCCGAGACCGCTGCAGATTGCAAAATAGTGGCTTGAGGTGGTTCCTGTTGATTTGAAGATGTCAAGTAAAATTGCGATGTTTGTATGGGCTTTTAAGAGTTAAGGCCCCGATCCACGATCCCTCACGGCCGTACGGCACTGCCCGTTCCCGTGGCAACGGGCAAAATGTGACGTCACCGTCCGGCGCTGCCGTATGCCTGATGGCGATCCAGCATGTTCTATTTCATCCGGCGTGCGGCATCCCTCAAGCGTCCGGCAACCAATGAAAATGCTTTAAAAATCGCAACCAAAACACGCGCCATGGAGCGAAAACTGTATTACGTACTTCCGTCCGGCAGGGCCGTATTGCACTGCCAGACCGTGTAGCGCTCCCCGCCGTACGGCATGCCTCATCAGGCAAAGTCATACGGCGGTGCCGTACGGCCGTGAGGGATCGTGGATCGGGGCCTTAAAGGCCGCGATCCACGATCAGACAGTGCGGGACCGCAGTGTGGGACGGACGGCTGCGGGATCGGATGTCTGACGGGATGTAGCGCTCCACGTATCCCGCAGTGCGTGACCGGCGGACAGTCTGCCACCGGAGAAAGGCTGGCCATCTTTTGTTGGGGTCAAGGGTGGAAAGGGCGTGTGCGCGAAGCTCGCAATTTGATTGGCTGTCTGATGGCACCCATCCCGCAGTGCGGGCTGAAAGTAGCGCCGGCTGAACCCTATCCCGCATCCCGCACTGTCTGATAGTGACGTCAAGAATCTGCTGGTTGCCATAGAAAATCATCAGATCCCGCACTGCGGTCCCGCACTGTCTGATCGTGGATCGCGGCCTTTAGTAAAGGCCGCGATCCACGATCAGACAGTGCGGGACCTCAGTGTGGGACGGACGGCTGCGGGATCGGATGTCTGACGGGATGTAGCGCTCCACGTATCCCGCAGTGCGTGACCGGCGGACAGTCTGCCACTGGAGAAAGGTCGGCCTTCTTTTGTTGGGGTCAAGGGTGAAAAGGGCCTGTGCGCGAAGCTCGCAATTTGATTGGCTGTCTGATGGCACCCGTCCCGCAGTGCGGGATAGAAAGTAGCGCCGGCTGAACCCTATCCCGCATCCCGCACTGTCTGATAGTGACGTCAAGAATCTGCTGGTTGCCATAGAAACTCATCAGATCCCGCACTGCGGTCCCGCACTGTCTGATCGTGGATCGCGGCCTTAAACGTGCAGCCCATGTCCAAGCCGGTGTCATAAAGTTGTTGGACCCCCAGAGTACTTGGACTCCCCCGGTCCAATAACTTTAAAGTTAATGGACCCCTCCTATAGTTGTTGGACCCCCCTGTTACTTAAAGGTGTTTCTCATTACTTAAGGTGTTTTAACCCATGTCGTGATTGTTTGTAGATCTCCCTGTGATGTTTGAACACACACACACACACACACACACACACACACACACACACACACACACACACACACACACGGAGAAGGTGGGGTTTTTTTGTTTTGTTTTGTTTTGTTTTTTTGGTATGAGTCGTGTATAATTCAGGCTCCAATCCAGTTATTTTCATCATTAATTACTGGTTATTATCAACATGTCTACAAAAATAAATCATTCTTGGTACTGAAAGAAAAAAAGTGATTAGAATCTCAATGGTAAATATTTTCTAAGAAAATCTTTAAGATGCCAGCAGACACAAGTATTATAAAACTTTAAACCGTGGTTAAAATACAGAAAACAAAACGTGGTTTACAAGGGATGGCGATTTACAAAAGACGTAAACATGTCGGAGTCGCAGATTTCACATTAACAAATAAACTGCCTGAAATATTAAAATGGCATTACACCATCAATATATTTTTTTTATTTACTCCTCCATGTACACCCCCCCCCCCCTCCTCTCACCTACGTCGTATTGACCCTGCCTCTCCGTACATAATTATGACGCAACCACACCACCCCTCTCCATCCATATTGACCCCCCCCCCCCACCCTCACACACACACACACTGACACACACACACACACACACACACACTGACACACACACACACACACACACACGCGCGCGCGCGCGCAACGTCAAAATTCACACATCCACTACAGCCCGCAACCCTTTAACCCACCTCCCCACCCCTCCGAGCAGATAGATCCCCCCATCCCTACCCATTGTTCAAATACTCACCCTCACCCCCACCACCCCCATATTGACCCCCGCCCACCATCCTGACTCATCAGTGTATATTCTATCGCCGTCAATATTGACACTATCACTAGTATCAGTTTTACTTGCAGAAATATGTTTAGCGCACATCGGCAACACCGACACCGACATCCCCCCCCCCCTCCCACACACACAGCATGTTTTCCTTCAGAAGTCCAGTGTGTATGCGTCAATACCTCAGCTAGTTCAGTTTACCTGTACCAAGCTTACTCCTAAACCATAATGTGTCGTGTACGAGTGATAGAAAAGAGAATAGAGCTATAAGTAATTGAATTCTTTTTAAGTGAAAGGGGGGTCCAACAACCATAGAGGGGGTCCAATAATTATACCATCTCATTATAATTGTTGGACCCCGGGGGTCCATTAACTTTAAAGTTATTGGACCGGGGGGTCCATTACTTGGGGGGTCCATTAACTATACCACACCGGCAATATCTGTCCAGTTTAGAAGAAGGGAGAATTAGATGTAGATTACATGAAGATGAGTACCACATACCCAACTACGTTCTGCGTCTAAAATCCTTGCACTTTTCGTCATAATTTCCGAGACATGTTACTCTTAACAAGATCGTTGCTCTCAAGACACTAAAATAACAAATAAAATAACGTGTGGTCAGCAACTTAAAGCAAGGGTATGAGTCACCGCCACCGACTGTATACTGTAACAGTGATTCCAGTCCTGCTTTGCGCGACGCTCCTTATGCCCCACGGCACATGCGCAAAGCTCTCCTACGTGTATGACTGTGGCTAGGGTTTCTTTTCTCTGATTCACGCAGTCACCCCAGTGAACAATGGGGCAGAATACATTATCCCAAGTCCGTGTCACTGGATAGGACTCGTTCCCCCACGAGGCGTGTCAATTTTATTTTCCAGGAGTTAAGGGTGGGGATGGGTGGGTGTTTGGGGGGGGGGGGGGGGGGGGTTAACGGCCGTTTTCTACCACATACGGGTGATATCAAAGACGGGGCAACGATGAATAAGCCAGCACAACTATTTGGCCCCAGCCGGGACACGAACTCACGACCCGAGCATAAGAAGTCCAACGCTCTACCATTCGGCCACCCCGGCTGCCCTTCCAGGAGTTAAGGGCCCATCTTCCAACTTTTCAGTTCAATTTAATGAACGTTATTGTCTCGGTAGAGAAGTTTGTTTTCGAAGGACGGGCAGTTGTTAGTAGAAATGCAATACAAGACTAGAAGATGTGTACACAACAGCGCAGATACAAGTGGCCTTACTGTTAACATCACCTAAGCTTAGATCACAAACCCCTAGTTTAGTGTACATGACACGTCGTGCCAGCATCGGGGTCTGTGTGTGTCAGAGCTGACCAGCGCTGCATTCCATCAAGTGTGCTTGTTCAACTTAATCGGGCGAACTTTATTCCGTCTTCGCTAAGCCAACTTTTGTTTTGGAATAGTTTCGCGCGTGAGTGCGTCTGCAACGCTCTACATACCCTATGTTGATGATTAGTACAGCTCTTGATGCGATACGATGTTGCTTACACTTCGCCCGAGCGACCGAACATTCAAATTCAAATATTGTTACAGTAGTTTGAGCGCTCAACGCGATCGCCGCCTCATCGCGGAGTACGCTTCTGCTGGCTCTGTGCCAGCATTACATTACAGACGCTCTCTCTGTTCAGGGCTCGCACATAAAAGTCGAGGTCAGGGAGTTTAGCCCCGGGTTAGAGTCTAACCTCGAACTAAACTAGCTCTAGGGTTAAATTTTCTGGTGGTGGTGGTGGTGGTTGTTTTAAATCAGGAAGCGGGTCCATTCCAGCAAGGTGCCTGTGCCGTTATAGAAGGATTTGTGTCTTTCTTTCTTCGCTTCCTTTTTTTAAAATTTAATTTTGTTTTTAGGTTTCTTTTGTCCGAGTCTGGGTGGGCAGCCGGGATGGCCGAATGGTAGAGCGTTGGACTTCTAATGTTCGGGTCGTGAGTTCGTATTTGTGCTGGCTTTTTCATCGATGCCCCGTCTTTGATATCACCCCTATGTGGTGGAAAAGGACGTTAAACCCCGAACACCCCCCCCCCCCCCCCCTTAGTCTGGGTTAGGCCCGTAGCCGTGGGTTAAATTAACCTCGAGTTTTACATACGGGCCCAGGTGTCTGAGTGGTCGGTGTGATGACAGATACCACCGAAGACAGCTCAGAACGGTCTGTTAGCATACAGATGGCAGCAGTACCCCCTTTAAAATTGAATAGACTGAGTGCCCGGGTGCGCCCGTCCAGAAAAGCAGTTTAGGGTTGCTAAACGCCTGACTTCTTCAGTATTGTAATAATATATTACACTTGTAGAGCGCGGAGTTCTGCCTCGAAAAGCACTCAATGCGCTTTTTTGCTCACGCACACACACACAACATCCACACGCACACATTTATGCACATCAATGCAGGCGGTGGAGTTTAAACTTTGTAGGCAGCAAAATCATGAAAACCGTCATTATGTTCAAATGGGGCACAACTTCACGCGCTTGGGGAGTTGGAGCTTGCAAAGTGTTATGTTCCCATACCTATCGGCCCGCATCTGAAACTGCCGCAGTTCAGTGAAATACAATGCTGTCTACAGACTACAGCGTGTAAGACAGCATTCAGTACATTGATGTTTCTCGCGTCCTGCAAAGAACACCCATGCTTGTTTTTCGCTCAATGCACGCTTATCAGCTTGAAAGTATAATAGCAAGTGGATGTCGCTGACATGTGTGGTAATGTTGACAGGTACACGTAGATAAGCACGTCTAGCAGTGAAAAAATAAGGTGGCTAAACCCTGACATTAACTGGGCTCCACACAGATTAAGTTCAACACACACACACACACACACACACACACACACACACACACACACACACATAAGCAACACACACACACACACACACACACACACACACACACACACACACACACACACACACACACAGAGAGAGAGAGAGAGAGAGAGAGAGAGAGAGAGAGAGACAAATCGTTCAGAACCGTCAGCTGTTAGTGACATAACATCAACACTTAATCCAGTGAAATGCGTTTCCATCTGGTTGAACTGTGATTTCGACTCTCTATAGTGTTATGGTTGTCGTTATCGTAATCGTTCTCTCTCTTTGGTCTTGTCTGTCTGCCTGCCTGTCTGTCTCTTAACTCTTTGACGACGAAGCACAATTTCTAACACGCGATTTCCTATAGGAAATCGCGTGTTAGAAATTGTGCTTCGTCGTCAAAGAGTTAAACTTCCCCTGCGCAACAGCAGTACCTGACAGACCGTTGCACACACTTACACGACTGACACCCTGTCAGTGTCACTTTCCTTTACCATTTTATCACATGCTTTGTATGCACACAGATCGCAGGTGCGTGTGAATGCGTCAGACTGGGCCTGCTGAATGTGTTTCTGTATGATTCTGTAGATAATTCTCCTTGTTTTCTTCTTCCAGTTTTAGCAGGTGGTCTTTGTAGTTTGTCAGATAGTTTTCTTCGTTGAAATGTTTTGTAATTTTAGCAGATAGTCTCTGTTGCTTTCGCAACGGCAAGTCTGCATGTTGACGATCGAACTCCGAACAACCGTTGGTACATAAAGTTTCATCATTGTCATCACCAATACCATCACCTTCACCAGCACGATCTCTGTGTCTGTCTGTTATGTCGTGGAAAAGGACGTTAAGCCCATGAACACTCACTCATTCTTCCACCCACCCTGCCTCTGTCTTTGTCTCCCTCTCTCTCTCTCTCTCTGTGTCTCTCTCTGTCTCTGTCTGTCTGTCTGTCTCTCTCTCTCTCTCTGTGTCTCTCTCTGTCTCTCTCTGTCTGTCTCTCTCTCTCCCTCTCTGTGTCCCAATGGGCTCTTGAATTGATTTATACTGCAGTATATAATTATACGCCGTCGCGTAGACACTAGGGCGGGGCCGTGCACTGCACGCTGAATCCAATATTACACGTTGTGTGATAACAGTTCTTCCTGCTGGCAATGTTAGGAGGACATTTTCTCCAGGTTCCCAGGACTCCAGGATCCTCGCATAAGTGATTGTGTTTGCTGAGTTGCGATTGTTTTTCACAGTGGTTCTCATCTTTCTTTCCAGGAAAGCGCGACGCGTCCTGTCTCCTCGACATTGCGGGTGTAGAAATAAATCATTGAGATGCACGACTGAACGAGCCACCCGGGCAGGACGACAACCGCTGAGTGTTTAGGAGCCTACGCAGTAGAAAGGATCTCTCCGCCTCGGACGACGAAATTCACCCGTGACTGAAGCCAGGGAAGGAGGATGATGCTTTCAAGGATGCTGTTTACCAGCGCGGGACGTGTGCAGTGAGCGTTAAATCCTAGCGTCAGCGGACCAGGGGTCCTCCTTTTTGTTGATTTTCCAGTGAGGTATGTATCAAATTATGTCACCTTTTGATCTGGTAAGGAGAAAAAAAGGGGAGCCGGTGTAACACGACGGATTTACTCCGAGCAAAGATATGATACGAAACTGACGAACATGCTGACAGACGACGAACTCGACAGCCGACGTATGGAACGAAGTGGACGACTTATAGGGCATCAGCGGTTGTTATTCAGCGGCACAATTTATTTTATTATTATTATTATTTTTTTTTTTTTTACTACGTGCACTATCCCTGTTTTATGAACTTTTTACACGATGATATTTTTTTTTTACTACGTGCACTATCCCTGTTTTATGAACTTTTTACACGATGATTTTTTTTTTATTACGTGCACTATCCCTGTTTTATGAACTTTTAACACGATGATTTTTTTTTTACTACGTGCACTATCCCTGTTTTATGAACTTTTAACACGATGATTTTTTTTACTACGTGCACTATCCCTGTTTTATGAACTTTTAACACGATGATTTTTTTTTTACTACGTGCACTATCCCTGTTTTATGAACTTTTTACACGAGGATTTTTTTTTTACTACGTGCACTATCCCTGTTTTATGAACTTTTTACACGATGATTTTTTCTTTACTACGTGCACTATCCCTGTTTTATGAACTTTTTACACGATGATTTTTTTTTTACTACGTGCACTATCCCTGTTTTATGAACTTTTTACACGATATTTTTTTTCCTACGTGCACTATCCCTGTTTTGTGAACTTTTTACACGATTTTTTTTTTTACTACGTGCACTATCCCTGTTTTATGAACTTTTTACACGATGATATTTTTTTTTTTACTACGTGCACTATCCCTGTTTTATGAACTTTTTACACGATGATATATTTTAGATTTTTAGATTCCCCGTGTGGCAGGGTAATTTCGGTGGACGAAAGCGCGTCCATACTGCCCGTATACATTTACATATACATGTCTACCGGCCCACATTACGGCGAAGGTACAATGGTTTTCTGCTTGCCTAACTACGGAGAGCCGGGATGGCCGAATGGTAGAGCGTTGGACTTTCAATGCTCGGGTCGTGAGGTCAAATCCCGTCGGGGTACCAAATATTTGTGCTGGCCCTTTCTTCTCGTTGCTCCGTCTTTGATATCACTGATACGTGGTGGAAAAGGACGTTAAACACCCAGACACCCACCCACCCTTAGCCGCTGCGCTACTGAACGGCCGTCACCAATGTCATGGCGACGAAACGTGGGTTCCAGCCCAGGTCGAGCTTGTGATACTGATGTGATACCGGTGTTTTCCTGGCTACCGGGCTGCTCATCGGAGGTTTCTCTCCGGGTTATCCGGCTTAGGACCCCCAGCAAAATTGTAAAGTATATAGGATAGGTATTAGATGGCGCTGCACCGCGGCGACGCGCTTCCAGTCCCCCGGGGGAGGCATCCCAAATTTCCCGAAAGAGATAATAAAGTAGTTAAAAAAAACAAAAAAACAACAACAACCAACAACAACAACAACAAAAACCCCGGATATTTGAAACGTAAAATCAGCTTCTACCAAGTAAGTTTGGGCTGCCGTGGTACTGCACCAGTGGCCTCACACACACACACACACACACACACACACACACACACACACACACACACACACACACACACAAATCTGCTTGGAATTAAATGTGGCTTGGTAGGAGTGTTTGCGCGTTGATCATACTCACGTGTGCTGCACTCAGAATAACAAACGTATCAGTTTAGAGACAACTGTTTCACTGATGAGTTGCCTGTTTACAGGAAACACAACAAACACTGGGAAAACAGTCACAATGCACGCCAAGGCCATGCATATATGGAACAGACAGTTCACAGCTGTCGTGTGTATCCCTCCCTTGCAAAAGAGACGTTAATTTAGGAACCGTTGCTCTTGTCTGATTCTCGCATACACGGTCAAAGCCGAAAGACGCGCGCACACACACGCACACACACACACACACACACACACACACACACACACACACACACACACACACACACACACACATGGAATTGGAATGACAAAAAGCCGAAAACGGTGTGTGATGCACACACTGAGTTCTGAATACCGACGTGTGCTGTAACATTGCAACATGATCTTTTGTGTCTTGCCTTGCCGCGCTGTGCATGCTAAAAAGCGCTTCGGTCGGGGGGGGGGGGGGGCAACTGTTATTGAAATTCACGTGACAAAACTACTTACATATTGTCTGATATTGTCGTCCTGCACCAAGGGCCTTTGCAAACGAGTCCCCCAGTTTGTGTAGGACAGTTCACTGCGGGGGCTGTTTCTTTGGTCAGGCAGGTTTGCTTGCTGATGGGTGCTCCAAATGATCAGTGAGGCGTAAGACCCGGCACACACGTTCACACACACAGACACCGACACACACACACACACACACACACACACACACACACACACACACACACACAGACACCCACACACACACACACACACACACACACACACACACACACCGTTTCAGAAAGTTTGTTTAGGATGTCCATGGAGGTGACATTTAAAAGTACACACTACCCCACTTTCTGTCACCTCTCTCGACCCCTTTTTCTCGCTGGTGCTTCAAATGATCAGTGAGGCGTAAGACCCGGCACACACGTTCACACACACAGACACCGACACACACACACACACACACACACACACACACACACACACCGTTTCAGAAAGTTTGTTTAGGATGTCCATGGAGGTGACATTTAAAAGTACACACTACCCCACTTTCTGTCACCTCTCTCGACCCCTTTTTCTCGCTGGTGCTTCAAATGATCAGTGAGGCGTAAGACCCGGCACACACGTTCACACACACACACACACAGACACCGACACACACACACACACACAGAGACACCGACACCGACACCGACACACACACACACACACACACACACACACACACACATTCAAAAGTGCACTCGCAAATACTTCGCAGAGAATTGTCTGTGCGGTCATTTTTGATCCAAGGAAAATAAAATATGAGTTCTACATGTTTGAAAAGACGCACTTTCTGATTGACGACGTAACTGGAGTGTAACAAATAAAAGCGACATAAAAGGGACAGAAACCACTTAACTTTGACAAAGGACGGCACAGGCCAACGTTTCGGCTTTCGCCTTCTTCAGGACATAAACAAATGGGACATAACTTCAACAAGCAAACAAACACTCTCTGGGGCACAGAGTCTTTCAGTGGAAAGTACCTCTGTGCACGGTGGGGAAATG
Organism: Batillaria attramentaria; assembly: GCA_018292915.2. Taxonomy (NCBI): domain Eukaryota; kingdom Metazoa; phylum Mollusca; class Gastropoda; family Batillariidae; genus Batillaria; species Batillaria attramentaria. The sequence goes on along the minus strand of JACVVK020000209.1, from coordinate 114,667 downwards.
GCGCTCACTGCGCTACCGTGACGGGCCTAAATTGTCTCGGTTCTATTGAGTGGTCAATACGCACTCTCTGGGGCACAGAGTCTTTCAGTGGAAAGTACCTCTGTGCACGGTGGGGAAATGGCGCTCACTGCGCTACCGCGACGGGCCTAAATTGTCTCGGTGCTCTCAAACACAAGGTCGCACACTATGTCATCCTTGACCAGCTTTGAACCCGGAGGGATCCTCAGTGGCGCAAGTGATGGCAGGCTGTCTTCAGTGTGAAAGTAGGCGTGTTTCTGAATCAGAGACGTACATAACACGTCTCTGTCTGAATGGACAGATCTATATTACATTCAGTCCTAGAGCATGGGTGTGTAAACTTGTGTAATCGTCTCTTATCCCACCACAAGGCAGGTACGTGATCGTCTGCACCGTGCAATAATACTTGCCTGTAGAGTGCAACGCCTTGGCTAGACTCCAGAGTGCAGTCCCTTTTCGGCGGGGCGTGAAAATGTGACTGCTTACACCCAGCGCCATTTTCAAAAATGGCGAAATTTTTTTAGAAAAGCGAAGACTTGTGTGTCATATGAATCGATTTAACCTTCAGGAACCTTCGTGGGTGCAGGTGTATCCACACTTTCAGAAAAATGAGCATAAATCTGTAACCCTCAACCAAAAATTCCCAAATTTTCATGACTTTGTTGATAAAGAATTTGGCTATCAGGCCATCAAAAAAAATAATTATGTTTGTTAATTAATTGTTAAGTAATTACACACCAAAAACGTCGTTTAACCCTCAGTTTACTTCGTGGGTGCAAAGTCACCCTTACTCACAAAGAAGAAACTTCCAAACTGTACGTCGTGGGTGCAGGTGTACCCACACCTCCATCGATGGTGAGATAGAGCTTTACAAGCTTTGTCACTTCTGACAGCATTGATTGCACGTTGACTGACTGTCTGAGCACATTGACAACAGATTCTACTGTCACTGTCTTGTCGGCTGGCAGCGCTCCTAACAACACCTGCAGCTATACCTTCAAGTTGTTGATGTTCAAGTCTGCTGCATACGTGCTCGGTATGTCTGTGTCGTCAAGTCCCTTGCCAGATGTGAGGACCTGCTCAATTTGACGAGCAACGAGGAAGTTTTTCTTGTGGAAGCGGTCTTCCGAGGCGCCACTCACAGTGTCGATCACTTCGAAGTACTGCTGCCGATAGTAGGATTCGACGTCAGGGGACCTGTAGGGTGAAGCGCCGTCATCAATTCTCTTCGGGGGGCGCTTACCGCGGGGAAGACGTGGTTCATCAACCTGATTTGCATCGGCTTTCTTCCTCGCCTCCTCAAAGAAGCGGCTGAATGCTTCATCCAATCTTTGATTGTTCAGATTCTTCAGGCAAAGTTCTGCGGCTTTTGTTGCTCCTTCACAAGTTGTTTGCTTGCTTTGAATACTGCATGACAGGTTCTCTGTCACTGCAAAAATCCCAAGTGACAGGGTCAATCCAAAAAAACGTTGAAAACTTCTGCATCAACACAAGCAGCCCTGAAGCCCGGCGTGCATAGTCGTCAGACCCCTCAGCTTACTTACTTAGGCCCCTGGCTCCAAGTGGAGCATAGGCCATCGACAACCCTTCGCCATCGCACTCTGTTCTGGGCTATTCTTGCCACTCCAGTCCAGTTGGTCCCCTGCTTATATAGCTCTACCTTAGTGTCCCGCCTCCAGCTGTTGCGAGGCCGGCCTTTTCCCCTGCGGGTTCCATGTCAGGGCTTGGCGTGTGGTGCTGGATGCTGGCTTCCTGAGGGTGTGTCCAATCCAGCCCCACTTCCTCCGCAGGATCTGCTTGGCCACTGGTTCCTGCCCCGCTCGCTCCCACAGCTCTTCGTTCCGGATCTTCTCTGGCCATCGGATGTTGAAGATGCGCCTCAGACAGGTGTTGAGAAATGTCTGGATCTTCTGCTGCATCGCCTTTGTTGTCCTCCATGTTTCGCATCCGTAGAGCAGAACTGACTTCACGTTGGAGTTGAAGATGCGAAGTTTGGTTCTTATGCTGAGAACTTTGGATGCCCAGACGTTCTTCAGCATGACCATTGCTGCTCTTGCCTTGCCCATTCTGGCTGTGATGTCTCGGTCTGTGCCTCCCTGTCCATCAACCACACTCCCCAGGTAGACAAAGGACTCTACCTCCCTAATGGGCTCTCCACCGACTGTGACTGTTGTGTTGGCAGTGGTGTTGATCTTCATCAGCTCGGTTTTCTTCCTGTTGATCTTGAGCCCTGTTCCGGCTGATGTGGCTTCCAGGCATGTAGTCTTGTCCTGCATCTGGCTGTGGCTGTGAGACAGGAGCGCCAGGTCGTCCGCAAAGTCGAGGTCATCCAGAGTGTCCACTGTATCCCGTTTTTCCTGCCTGCTGTAGTGGTCTTCATGATCCAGTTGATGACCAGGAGGAAGAGGAACGGGGATAACAGGCATCCCTGGCGGACTCCGGTCTTTACCTCGAAGCTTTCTGACAACTGGCCGGCATGGGCAATCCTGCAGCTCATGTCTTGGTAGGTGCACCGGATCAGGGAGATGATCTTCCAGGGAACTCCATAGTGCCTTAGCAGCTTCCACAGCGCTTCTCTGTCTACACTGTCGAAAGCCTTCTCAAAGTCTACGAAGTTGATGTAGACGACCCCTCAGACACAACTTCAAATGTTTCTTGCAAACCAATGTAGTTCTGAAGCAGTGAGTACATCGCTGACGCTCTGACGGCCCACCGTGCTGGGCAAAATGGTCTGATCCCAGGAAGTTTCTCATTCGCTTGAACTTGAATGTTCTCAAAAAGAACCTGCCTTTTAGGTGACGCCGTTATCAGCTGAATGGCCTCGGTTGCAAACTCAAGAGCATCACCGATGACCTTCACCTTTCTGGCTGTTTCCTGAACTGCCAGGTTGACGCCATGTTGACGCAATGTGCCAGGCAATGAACGGAAAGTGCAGCCAGAACCTTTTCTGTTATCCGTTGTGCGACACCAGAAATATGGCCCTGGAAATTTGCGCCACTTTTCAGAACTTCTGGCGGGATGCCGTCTTTCCCAGGAGCCTTACCGCAGGAGAGAGAGTCGATGGCTTTGCTGAGTTCTTCTAGCGTCTTTTAGAATACAGACTATGCTAAAGAATATGCGAAATCTGTGTGATCTGATGCCTTCGGTTGAAAAAAGCTCCCCCCCCTTCTCCAGAACGGGGGGGGGGGGGGGGCGCGGCGCAGGAGTATGCTTTGTCCCCCCCACTTTTGTTGGGACACAAGATTTTCCGGGGGGGGGGGGGGGGGCAAAAAGACTAACTCGTGTACCAAGCCAATGATAAATCTTGTACGACCTCGAGCGATTAGCCACGTGACTGGGGTTACAAAAAGTCACTCTTGCTCCCACCCCCCCCCCCCCACCACTTCGAGGCCGGGGGGGGGGGGGGGGGCAGATGACCCCCCTGACCCCCCCCCCCCCCCACACACACATTTATGCTAAAATTCACTTTATTATCAATTATTTGCCTACACTGAAACCATGGGTGTGTGTGCACCCACGACAGAAACTGAGGGTTACTATCAGTAATTTGCCTAAACAGAAACCATGGGTAAGTGTGCACCCACGACAGTATCTTAGGGTTATCACTACTATAATATAACCAAGGGTGACTTTGCACCCACGAAGGTAATCTAAGAAGGTTTTGAACGACAGTTCCTGAAGGTACGAAGTCTTGAATATCCGACCACTTTTCGTTTGGGCAAAATCTTTGCCAGCGGACAATTATTGTTGCGCTTTGATGGCACTGTTTACGTGGTACACTGATCCAACAGGATGTGAGTAAACGGCAAGGGGGTTGCACTCTGACAGGCCAAGGTGTTGCACTCTGCAGGCAAGTATTATTGCACGGTGCAGACGATCACGTACCTGCCTTGTGGTGGAATAAGAGACGATTACAAAAACATACACACCCGTGCTCTAGGACTGAATGTAATAATAGATCTGTCCATTCAGACAGAGACATGTTATGTATGTCTCTGATTCAGAAACACGCCTACTTTCACTCTGAAGACAACCTGCCATCACTTGCGCCATTGAGGATCCCTCTGGGTTCAAAGCTGGTCAAGGATGACATAGTGCGCGACCTTGTGTTTGAGAGCACCGAGACAATTTAGGCCCGTCACGGTAGCGCAGTGAGCGCCATTTCCCCACTGTGCACAGAGGTACTTTCCACTGAAAGACTCTGTGCCCCAGAGAGTGCGCCTTGGCCTGTCAGAGTGCAACCCCTTTGCCGTTCACTCACATCCTGTTGGATCAGTGTACCACGTAAACAGTGCCACCAAAGCGCAACAATAATTGTCCGCTGGTAAAGATTTTGCCCAAACGAAAAGTGGTCGGATATTCAAGACTTCGTTTCAAATCGAATCATATGGCACACAAGTCTCTGCTTTTCTAAAAAAAAATTCGCCATTTTTAAAAATGGCGCTGGGTGTAAGCAGTCACATTTTCACGCCCCGCCGAAAAGGGACTGCACTCTGGAGTCTAGTCAATACGTCCGCAGAGTTACCTTTTTTGTTTGTTTGTTTGTTGAAGTTATGTCCCATTTGTTTATGAAGAAGGCGAAAGCCGAAACGTTGGCCTGTGCCGTCCTTTGTCAAAGTTAAGTGGTTTCTGTCCCTTTTATGTCGCTTTTATTTGTTTAACTTGTATCCACTTCGCAGTCATTACCGTTTCCTTTTCTATTGTAACTGGAGTGTGTTTTTGTTAACTCGTAAAGGCGATGTCACACTGTAAACAAGTTTGAAAGGTAAAACGCCCGAAACATGCTTTCCGAAACAATACATGACACACATGAAAACATGATTTGCGAAACAACATCGAAACATGTAGAAAATCGAACAGTCATCTTTTGTGATGTCATTTTCTTTCACACTCACGTCACTGAAAATCTGACGTATACACGCCCGCCAAACACAGCCATTTTGAAGCAACAACACTAGGTGAGGTATTTCCCTAAACATATTTGCGTATTCTCACTTTCACTCATCCTCCATGTTAGCATTCAGTCACGGTATTTCCGAAATATATTTTACCTATTCTTCCCGCTCTGTCTTGACCTAAGGTGGCCGATGAGCCGGTGAAATTCCGGCGAACCGCGTCCCGCTACGGTCAAGACTTTCCTACCTTACTGGACACCATTTTCTTGTATGTAGAACTTCAATGCGTATGAAATACCTCTGGATGCGGTTTCTGGGTAAAGTCGATGTCTCTTTTCCTTAAACACAAGGCTTTCACTGGTTGAAACACAAAACATGTTTTCGGATTTTAGGGCACGCTCTAAAACGGAAAACACGATCGAAACATGTTTTGAAAACATTGTTGTGAAGTAAGTCTTATGTTAGACGACAAAACACGTTGTTTCGCAGCGAAACATCTGAAAACTATGTTTTCAAGTGTTTTTGCCCTCTCGTGTGACATGGCCTTAAACCACTGAGTGGGTTATGGAAAATCATAACTCACACTTTCGCTCTCTGTTTCCTTGCTATTTTCGGACGTAAAGCACTCATAGTTAACTCAATGAAAGTTTGCACTGGCGAGTGCAAATGTGTGTGTGTGTGTGTGTGTGTGTGTGTGTGTGTGTGTGTGTGTGTGTGTGTGTGTGTGTGTGTGACGTTATCGAAGAAATCACACATGACGCGGCAGTCACACATGACGTGGCTGTTACGTAGCATCTTCATGATCATGATCATCAGCCTAAGCACTCTCTGGGGCACAGAGTCTTTCAGTGGCAAGATAGACTACTACGATTTGAGGACACCGTGGCATGAGTGTACGTTTTATATCTCAGACACTTTCAGAGCTGCGGTTTCAGAACTGGAAATTTTGTAACACTCTGTGTACCCATGATCTGGGCCGAACACGTGGATTTTAGAGAAAGTTAGAAATCTTCGTCGGCCGATCTTCGTCGTCGGGATTCCCCTTTATTTTTAGTATTGCCGCGAGCGCGCATGCGCGTGAACTTTGGCACGAACGAAGATTCTGATCTTCGTCGTGAAAATTGCGATTTTTCCGAACGCACCTTCGGCCCCTTTTTCTGCCCGTGCTATTGCGGTAGGTACAATGACACTATAATTTGGTGATTTTTAAACATATTCACTGTTGTCTTGCACACTTATGAGAACTGATAAGCCGTGGATTACGAACAATCAGTCTCCAAAGAGACCTACCATTTGGAGCCATCTCACTGTGATGTTTCCTAGTGCATGTGCATTACAAACATGTATAAAAGCAGGCTACCTCATATCTTTGCGATCCGCAGGGATGAAAACACACATATACCGGTGACATATTATCGATTCCTGTTGTCAGTCACTATTTGGAATGATTCATTAATCATAGTACCACAAGCTGAAACGGCTACACATAGCCGGCAGACGACACTGCAAACCATTCTGGATAATCCATAGTTTTGCCCGGTTGACTTGGTTTTTCACGTTCCACATGAAAGAGTTTCTTTACCATTTACAAAAACAGCAAGCACGCTAAGATGACATGTACAAATATTTTGAAATACGTGCTAAAAATCATAAGAAAAAGCGCATACCTGAAGTTTTGTGATCGTGCCAGATCTATGAAGAAATTTTGCATTTTCAGACACTCCCAGACACAACGACACGCACTGGCAGACACCAAGACACGCACTGACAGACACCAAGGCACGCTCTCGCAGACACAGACACGCCGACAGGCACAGAACACACTATTTGTGGAAGCCAAATATTGAGTGGTGTGAAGCCCTACTGACTTTAACATTGAAATTAAAGTTGGCAGCAAACTTTGTTTTTTTCTTGCCAGTTATACCTAAATCCAAACACATGTATTAACAATGCCATGCAAATAATATGCATTGCTATGTACCAGGTGTTTATTTATTCCTAAAATAGAGTATGGTTTGGCATAACTGGTTACGGAGTTATCTCCCATTGTGTGTCTTGCGTGTCTGCCATTGCGTGTCTCTGTGTCTGCCTGAGCGTGTCTTTCTGTCTGCCCGTGTGTGTCTTGCGTGTAGAAGTAGTTTGTGTGTGAATTTACAGAATACGAAAAAAATAATGAAGAAATACAGAAAAGGCTGCACGTTGTGTTTTTTGGCAAAAATTTTCTACAAAAAAAAAAAAATTCTGTGTGTTTCTGCTGGTGCGTGTCTTTGTGTCTACTTGTGTGTCTTTGGTGACTGCCAGTGCTTGTCTTTGGTGACTGCCAGTGCTTGTCTTTGTGTCTGCTAGTGCGTGTCTTTGTGTCTGCCAGTGCGTGTCTTTGTGTCTGCCTGTGTGACTTTGGAGACTGCCAGTGCAGTGTTCTAATATTTTTAATAGAGACCAGCCTGTATTCATATATCATACCCAAGCCAATATATTGCCAAAATAAATCAACATGTAGTATGCAACAGAAAATCTGACAATTGGTTGTATATATGTTTGTGTATTCTGTCTCGTGTCTTTGTGTCGGCTTGTGCATGTCTTAATTTGTGTCTGCCTGACCAGTCTGTAGTCATATATTGTGCCCCAGCAAGCCGTGTGTTATTGCTAACACCTGGCTTCTTTTTTTGCATGATTGGTACATCATATATATAGGGAGGTAAATAATCATTTAGATTTGTGTTTTCAGTGTCTTGTCATGCCTGGCTTTTTTTTTTTTTTTTTTTTTTTTTGCATCATTGGTACATCATATATATAGGGAGGTACATAATCATTTAAGTTTGTGCTTTCAGTGTCTGTAAAACGTTTGTAGAGTGAGGTACATGATCGTTTTCACTATGTGTACACACAAACAGTTCAGAAAGCAAACACATCCACTGGCAGACACGGAAGACATGCAGAGGCAGACACGGAAGACACGCAATGGCAGACACCAAGACACACCAAGGGAAATAACTCTGTAGCTCATTGTTGTGCAAAAAAAATTCTTAATGAATAAATAGACAATTCATCTATGAAAATGCATACTTTCCACATGACAATGTTTATAATTGTGTTTAGAATCAGTCTCATGGAAAGGAATACTTTTGCATGCACGGTTAACGCAAAATTTATTGCCCGCTTTTGTTGGAACGATAGTGTTCCAAAGCTCCACACCACGAAATCTTTGAAAACTACACTCATGGGGTATATAAGGTTACTGGCAGACTGCTTGTCTGTGAGGTTGTATATAATTGCAGTCTTGACAGAGTGCCTTCTCTGCTTGTGAGTGTGTGTGTGTCTGCCGTAGTATGTCTTTCGGCTGTGTGTCTCCGTGTCTGCCATTGCGTGTCTCCGTGTCTGCCAGTGTGTATTTAGTGTCGGGGGGTGTCTAAAAATGCAAAATTTCTTGACTCAGATCTGCGAAGGGACATCAATCGGGGGAAAAAGGGGAGAGCATTCTGCGCGCGAACTGGACGAACACTGAACGATTGCTATGTTCCAAACGCATCCCGCGTCGGCGTGAGTATGGGCGCGCGTGCGTGACGTCAAACGCCGACGACGAAGATCGGCCGACGAAGATTTCTAACTTTCTCTTTTGTCGCTCTCCACCAAAGCCGTTGAAAGAGAGTTTCCCGCTTTATGTAGGACAGTTCACTGCTGTGAGACGTTTCTAGGTCCTCAACTCGTCTTGTTCTGTCTAGATCTTCATCATGCCAGGTCGGCACCACTGAATCCGGGTCGTCACCACTAAATACAGGTCGTCATCTGTCCAGATTGTCATCATTCCGGGTCGTCATCGCCGAATCCTGGTCGTCGCCACTGAATCCAGGTCGTCGTCAGTCCAGGTCGTCATCAAGTGTCATCATCGTCACCAGCAATGCACAGGACCACAGACCCACACTTAAGCATCTAGCGATGACAACGTCGACCACATCATGGCACGTCACATCCGCCTGTGCCTTCTGGGAACGCGTCAGTTGTGTCAGCATCGTGTCAGGGTGTGGCTGCTGCTGCTTCTCCTACTCAACGTCATCGTGTTCGTCATCCTGTTTTCGCGAGTAAGCGAGAATTCTTCAAGACTGGAAAAGGGCGGTGTACGGATGCTGCCTGATCTCTCTGCTGTGTCCAATCTCTCTGCTGTGTCCAGCCTCTCTGCTGTGTCCAATAGTTCGTCTGTTGCGTCAGCGAAGCCTCGCATTGGCAGTAACGGGTCTGTTTTGTCAGGAGCGGCGCGCGCTGAAAGTGGCGAGTTAACGAAACAGGCGGTGAGTGTTGGGCTATAGAGACTCGCCCCAGATCAGAATTAGCAATGCGTTTGACCTTTCTACAGGTGTCCCAGTGAGAGGCCCGTCATAGTATTGTACAAAGCTTTTGTTGTATGTTTATTTAGTCGTTTGTATGCAGTCAGAATCACAGACGTTTTGGTGAGCACTTCCCCAATACTCCTTTCCGACAAAATCATCAAGTTTCGTGGATCTAGCGGGGAGGAAAAGCCTAAGCTACGGACGTTTGAATGGACGTGTGGGTGAAAAAACAAAACAAAACAACAACAACAAACAAGGAGGAACGGCCCCGTCCTACAAAGTTGTTTCTCCAAATTCCATGTTATTTTGTCTGTTTTGTTGTTATTGTTGCCGGTTCTCCCCTGTCCAAGTCCTACCAACAATAGATCCGCTACGACCTCGACCGATTAGCCACGTGACTGGGGTTGGGGGGGGGGGAAGAGAGAGAGAGAGAGAGAGAGAGAGAGATGACGTCAATTCCGTGAACTAAACATTTGACGTCAGCCTCTAGCACTGAGATCGTCTGAGGATGCTTGTTCATGTCTTGTGACTTCCCTGTTGGCTTTGTGACTTCCCCGCCCCCCGTGGCAACCACCTTCTCGTGGTGGGGGGCGTATGTGGCCCGTTGACCCTGTGGGCTACGCTGGATAGGGTTACCCATACCAGACAGGTCACAGGCGAGGGTCCAGCTAAGAGTTGCCATCTTGTCCGGAGAAGACTGATGTCATTAGATATAATGTACAGTTCTTTCTGGTTTAAACAGTTACCCAGTTCTGACATCTTAGTAGACGATATTCTACAGTGTTAGACTGGTCCCTACATTAACATGCAGGGCCCATTTTAGTCCTGCAGGCCTATATATATTTTACAATAGCTTATCCGTTTACTACACGGCCCATTTTAGTCGTGCAGCTCATGTTCTTTTCTTACTGTGGTCTGTTAAGATCCGGAGTGTTTGCCGTGCTCCGCGACCTGTGTCGGAGGAGGAGAGGATCCTGGCAGCTGAGGCCTCCTACAGGTCGCGCCCTGTAATGCCAACATGCTGCTTTGGCCTTGAATTCTCCTAGACAGGAGGCTAGGCGGCCCGGCCTAGTCAATCGGCTCTGGTCACGTCCTGCCCTGCTGCACTTTCTGGTAGTTAGTTTAGACCCTGGACACCACGCTATGGTCTTTGTTGCCGGTTCTGGTGTCATACAACAGCGGTCCTCCCTCCCTGGTAGTGTAGAAGAAAGCGGTGGCTTAACGGGTCAATCGGGGGAACACCTCCGAGTATATCTTCTGGGCAGCCCTGGTGCGCGTCAGCTGGAGACCCGCTGACATATGCGCATCCCCTTGTTGGAGTCGGTGGCGGCTGGGGACCCCGGAGGATGAATCACCAGAAAATTACCATGGGCCCAAAAAAAAATCAAAAGCGATCACGTACAACAGACATAGACATTGACTCAGACTCAGACTGCGAGCACGCCCCCAGTGGTCCAGTGTTTCACGATGAGGCCTGGCCTCGTTATCTAGTCATTCACTCTTCTGATCCTTCTCGACCAGTGAACAGATTTCATCCATTCCTGGTTGGGAAGACACTTCAAAGTTATGTCGGGCGCCCTGAAGCCCAACGCCTACGCAGCGGCGACCTCTTAGTCGAATGCCAAAAGAAGGCACATGCCTTGTCACTAATGCAGCTGTCTAAGATTGGTGACCACCCAGTCACCGTATCCCCACATCGCTCTATGAACACTTCCAAGGGCGTTGTGAGGGATGAGTCACTGGCTGAGCTCGATGACGCAGAGCTAATCAAGGAGCTAAAGTCACAGGGAGTGACCAGCGTTAAGCGCTTCACTGGTACTAGGAACGGCCAGCAGGTCCGCCTTCCAACCATCATTCTCACTTTTGGTCTTCCCAAAGCGCCTGAGCGTATCTGGGCAGGCTTTTACTATGTCAAAGTTTCTACCTTTATCCCTCTGCCTCTGCGCTGCTTCCAGTGTCAGAGGTATGGACACGGACGCTCGAGTTGCAAGCGTGCTGCTGCATGCTTTAAATGCGGTGCCACTGACCACGAGGGTTCGGCTTGTACGGCCAGCCCCAAGTGCGTCAATTGTGAGGGCAGCCATCCTTCATCATCAAAGGATTGTCCTCGTTGGAAGGAGGAGTGCGCCATTCAGCGCATTCGAGCGGAGCAAAGGGTTTCTTTCCCCGAAGCCCGTAAGATTGCAGCTGCTGCCTCAGGAACCTCCCCTTCCACCAGTTCCACCTCGTATGCTTCCGCTGTCAGGGCAAAGCCTCAGATGCGCTCCGTTGAGTGCCAGACGGAGACGCCCTCTTTCACATTCCAGGCGAGGCCTTTAGCTCCTCGGAGGACTTCGTCTGGACCTCATGTCACCTCACAGACCATCTCCCAGTCAAGCTCCCAGACCATCTCACGCCCATCTTCTCAGATGGCTAACACCCCCCCAGCCCATGGTGTCAGGCTGGGATCAGGGCCAGCTGACACCGCCGGTTCCCAGGCCCAAGGCGCGGGGTCTCGAACCCAGTCCCAGCGCGCCACCCCCTCCCGTCCCCCCCTACCCCCCAAGCCAGCTAAAAACACCAAAAGCAAAAAGCCCTGGGGCCCGCTTTCAGCGAGGGTCCAGAAGGGGGATCAGGGTGTTCTGTTGACCAACCCCTTTTTAGTCCTAGAGGATATGGAGGTGGTCACAGTTGAGTCCCACCCCCTGCCCCCGTCGCCCACCAGTTCCCCATCGAAGTCATCAGCCGCGACATAGCCTTTGTTGCTGTGCACGGTTTTCATCTTAATTTTTAAAATGGCTACATTAGTGCATTGGAATTGTCGAGGTTTTCGGGCAAATTTTGAAGAATTAAAGATCTTAGTGAATTCGCTTAAGCCGGGTGTGGTGGCCCTTCAGGAGACCTTTCTTCAGGAATCATCTCCCGCATCTTTTACTGGTTTTAAATTTGTCCACCAGGGGTCCTCTTCGGAAAGGCCTCATGGTGGCGTTGGTATTTTAATTCGTAAAGACATCCTACACAGCCCAATTCATCTTAATACCCAGTTGCAAGCCATTGCCGTCCGCATTTCTTTACACAAGTCTGTCACGGTGTGCAGCATTTATCTGCCACCGTCCGAACGTATGTCCCCGAGAGACCTTAACTCTCTTATTGACCAGCTTCCCCGCCCCTTTCTTCTGCTTGGGGATTTCAACGGTCATGCTCCACTCTGGGGCAGCGACCACTCAAACGATAGGGGTCAGATTCTAGAGGATCTCTTTTCCTCGCTTGACCTCTGCGTCTTAAACACTGGCTCTCCTACTTACCTTCATCCAGCAACTGGTACTTCTTCAGTCCTCGATCTATCTGTCTGTGATCCTTCCCTCGTCCTGGATTTTGAGTGGCGTGTCCACGACGACCTGTGTGGTAGCGACCACTTCCCGGTCGTCCTGTCGACCGCCAGCAGCGAGGAGGACGCAACAGTGGATCGTTGGAACTTGAGGAAGGCAAACTGGGATATGTTCAGTGCCTCTTGCCAGTCACGTCTGACCGAGGAGGAGGTAATGTCTTCGGAGGATCCTGCCTCCACTTTCACTAAAATCTTGATTGATGTGGCCAATGATGCCATCCCAAAAACCTCGTCATTCGCTAAAGGTCCCAAAGTCCCCTGGTTTAATGATGTGTGTAAAAATGCGCAGAAAGATCGCAAGCGTGCACAAAGACGAGCCTTCAGGTGCCCCTCCCAGGCAAACATCCTCTCTTTCAAAATGTACCGAGCGAAAGCTCGCTTCATTTATAAACAGCAGCGAAGGTTGTCCTGGAAACAGTTTATTTCTAGCCTGTCCTCCAAGGCGCCTTCGCAGAAAATTTGGAAGGCTATACGTAAAATTAAAGGCAAAGCCGATACCTCCTCTGTCATCTTAGAGTGGGTGATAGGCTTGTCACCGACAGGAAAGCCGTTGCTGACCTGTTGGCGTCAACCCTGTCGCACAACTCTTCATCCGATCATTATTCTTCCTCTTTCCAGAAGGCCCCATGGGCTCGCCTTCACGCGGCGGGGCTGATTTTGCCAAGCTTGCCCACCCCTTTTGCTCTTTCTTTACTCTTATTTCTGCCTCACTCGGTCCATTCACCTGTCTTTTGCTCTCTTAAAATCTCCTCCGGGGGGAGGTCAGTAAGCGGGTGTCTGCTGACCCTTGGTCCAGTGAGACATCTGAGGGTCGTTTCTGAAGGCCGACTTCACTGGATTCCCCCCACCTGGTCTTCAGCCTGGCGGGCTTTGTTCGCAGCGCCCTGCTGGTGCTGCTGAACACCTGTCATGTTGAAGACCTTCACAACGCACCCCTCTCTGGTGCGTTGTTTTCCCAAACCGCCTCACGGCGGGGAGGTTCCGTGTTGGAGCGGTCTGTTCTCCAACTGCCTCCCAGGCATGTTGTCTTCATTGGCAACTAAGGAATTTTCCTTCCTACCTCTCTGTCTATCCCTCACCATCCCATTCACCTGTATCTTTCTCTTTAAAACCTCCCGAATTTAGCCGCTCTGTCCTTCCTCTCTTCTCTCAGCTGATTTCTAAGTTTGGCCCTTTCATCTATATTTCTTCTTTTTAACCCCTCACTCACGTCTGCACTACCAGTGGTTAGGCATAAGTGATGTTGGGAATATGCTGCGAACTGGTTTATTGCGCCTAGGAGATGATAAGTTGCAATATTTGCTGTATATGCACTTAGTATTTATCTTTGTTTTACCTAGTTGTAATTGTCATTTGTTTTCTACGCTTTTTTGTAACCGGGAGTTCGATAAATTAGCATGAAGGTGCAGCGTCTCCTGCATGTCCTGGGTTTATATTGCCCCGTAGACCAGTTTGCGTCCTATGTCCAACGTTACATTTTTGTTTTTTTCATGTAGTGCAGACACACTCAGCCGCGAATTAGTCTTTGTGGCTTGCGCGGCTTTAAGCCCTAAAAACTCACTCACTCACTCCTCTTTCCAGAAACTTAAACAACTGAAGGAATCTTCCCCTTGTAATTTTAACTCCACAAACTCTGAACCTTACAACTCTCTGTTTAGCTTAGCTGAACTTCAGCAGGCTCTGCAGAAGAGTAACGATTCTGCTGCTGGTTTGGACACTGTCCACTATCAGCTCCTAACGCATCTTCCCGAGGAAGCTCTTTCTGTCCTTCTCTCTGTTTTTAATCATATTTGGACAACTGGCGCCTTCCCGCCCTCATGGCGTGAGGCGGTGGTGGTTCCTATTCCTAAACCTGGGAGGGATCATTATGATCCGGGCAACTATCGGCCCATCGCCCTGACTAGCTGTCTCTGTAAGACTATGGAGCGGCTGGTCAATGCTCGTCTTGTGTGGGTTCTTGAATCCGAAGGACTCCTGTCTGACCTGCAGTGCGGGTTTAGGCAGGGCCGAAGCACCGTTGACCACCTGGTTCGTTTTGAGTCCTTTATACGGGACGGTTTTATTAATAAACAACACACAGTAGCCATCTTCTTCGACCTCGAGAAGGCCTATGATACTACATGGAAGTATGGCATATTGTCGGACTTACATGACATGGGCTTCCGGGGTCGGTTACCTATTTTTATTAACAAATTTTTAACCGGACGATCTATCCGTGTCCGTATTGGCTCCACCTTATCAGACTGTCAGGAGCAGGAGATGGGTGTTCCCCAGGGCAGCATTCTATCCCCTGTTCTTTTTAGCCTAAAAATTAACAATATAGTTAAAGCAGTAACTAAAGGAACAGATGCTTCTCTATTCGTTGACGACTTCGCCCTTTGTGTCAAGGGCAAGTCGCTTCGCCGGGTGGAGAGGCATCTGCAGCTTTGTGTAAATAGTGTCAAAAAATGGGTTGCTGATAATGGTTTTAAGTTTTCTCCGTCCAAAACAGTATGCATGCACTTCACCAAAATCCATGGGATCTTTCCGGAACCCGATCTTTCTATTGATGGTTCCCCTATTAAAGTTGTCCAGGAAACGAAGTTTCTTGGGCTCATTTTTGACCGTAGGCTCACCTTTCTTAACCACATCAAATATTTGCGAGCCTCTTGTATGAAAGCACTGGACGTCCTTCGGGTCGTGGGTCACACCGACTGGGGTGGTGACCGTACCGTCCTGTTGCGTTTATACCGAGCTCTTGTTCGTTCCAAGCTGGATTATGGATGCATTGTTTATAGCTCTGCATCCAAGTCCACTCTTAAACTTCTTAACACTGTTCATCACGAAGGTCTTCGTATCTGTCTGGGCGCCTTCAGAACGTCCCCAGTCCATAGTTTGTATGCTGAGGCGGGTGAACCCTCTCTGGCGCTCCGCCGCACTCGTCTCACGCTCAACTATGCCCTGAAGCTGAAGGCTAACCCGGAAAACCCTGCCCATAACTGTGTTTTTAACCCAATCTGTGAGGACCTTTTTGATGTTCATAAAAATGAACCTAAACCCCTGTCCCTCCGCGTCCGACCCCTTTTACAGGAGGCCGGAATAGATATTGACACTGTTGAGGAAACTCTGTTTCCAACCACCCCTCCCTGGACACTTCCCACCCCTGAGGTCAGGCTGGACCTGACCATCCACAAAAAAAATCAGACCCCAGATACTATCTATCTTCATGGGCTGCAGCAGATCCTGGCCGACTTCCCGGGCTTCCGCCGGATCTTTACCGACGGGTCCAAGTCTGAGGATGGTCGTGTTGGGGCTGCTGCAGTCATGGACGGTCGTGTTTTTACTAGACGCTTAGCGAACGGTAGTTCTGTGTACAGTGCTGAACTGCGGGCCATTTTACTCGCACTTCGGCACGTATACCAGTCTATTGATTGTAATTTTTTAATCTTGTCAGACTCCTTGTCGGCTCTCCAGGCTCTGCATGGCAGAAGATTGGATCACCCGCTTCTGGTGTTGATCCATGAACTGCATGCATCCTTGATTGCCGACAACAAGGACATTGTTTTCATTTGGATCCCAGGTCATGTCGGCATTCGAGGAAACAGGTGCGCTGATCGGGCTGCGAATGCTGCTCGCGATGGCCCTGTGGAGGATGAGCGCATGGCCTGTTCTGATTTTAAACCTTTAGTTTCCGAGTTTGTTCGAAAGGAGTGGCAGACCCAATGGGCTGCTCTCCCGGAGAACAAACTGTTCAAAGTTCTTCCAAACATCTGTGATAACCTCCCTCGCTGTCGACCTAATCGGCGCGAGGAGGTAGTTCTTAGCCGGCTCCACATTGGGCATACCTACATCACCCATTCCCATCTGTTGAAGGGGGAGGATCCCCCTTGGTGTGTCCCATGCCACGAGTCTTTCACTGTTGAGCACTTCCTAATTTCATGTACGGATCTCACTGAGATCCGTGCCAAACATTATTGTGCAGATTCACTGAAGGTGCTGTTCAGGGATGTCCCTCCCGACAGCATCTTCAGTTTCCTGAAAGAGGTCAACCTGTTCTATAAATTATAGACTTCAAACATTCAGTCTTTCACTGACCACCCATTCTTTTTTTTTTTTTTTTTTTAAAGACCCGATAGATTTTTCATATTTATTTACATCTTGTTTTAAAGTGGGAATTTTTATGTTTTGTAGGACCTGGCAGGAAGGGACTTTCATGAGCCGCGAATTAGCCTTTGTTGCTTGCGCGGCGTTAAGCCCTAAATAACTAACTAACTAATTGTGACTTCCCCGACTGAATTATTTTTCACATGAAATCTGGAAGATCTAGAGGGCTGGTGAAATGTCGGAGGCAGTGACTATACTTGCAGATTTTGTCTGTGGACCAAACATTTGACGTCAGCTTCACACTGGTGGTCTGACAGATGATGTTTGTGCATGTCTTGTGATTTCCCTGTTGCTTTTGTGACTTCCCTGACTGAATTAATTTTGACATAAAATCTGGAATATCTAGAGGGCTGGTGAAACGTGGACTAGAATACCTTGGATTGTACTTATGAAATCGCAAAATTGGAACTCTTTTGACCGGCGCTTCTCGCAGAAACTTGAAAAAAATAGCTTTATCTAAAAGCTCTGTTATTCTTGATACTAAAGTTATAATAGTGCAGTAGTTCCTGGCATATGTGCAGTTGTAACACTAGACAAAAATGCCGTGATGATGAGTAATTTGAAGGAGTCTTTTCATAGATATTTGGCCTTATGTGCAAATCACTCCTACCTCGGATATATTTTTGTTACACAAAAACTGTCACAGCTACAGGGCTGTGCTACGAACCTATTCAGTATAACTAGATGATCTTCCGAAGTGTAGAAAATGAAGGCATTTGAGCACTCTTTTCGTAAAAATACGTAACATGACCAATTTCTTTAAATGGGCGATAACTCTCCTAAAACTGCGGCAAGAGAAAAATCGTGAAAAGTCGGCCTGGGGAAGGTGACTGCCCACTTCATCTCAAATCACCAAGCCCTTCAACGAGGTGGTTTAGGAGATAACCATGATTACACCCGTCCACACACACACACACACACACACACACACACACACACGTCGCACAACTCCCGCCAAAAGGAACGCAGCAGCATAGTGTGCACGTAAGGTGTCTATGACGCAGATTTCGTTACGTCACTGTCTGCGCGAAAGTATTTCTTGCCTGGAGAAACGTCACAGTCTTGTTTCATATCACTGAAACTTGCTGCTGCGGTCATCGAAATCTGCCCCACCGTATAACACCACAACCCACGATGTACAGCCAAGGCTCATCTTCCAGCAATTCTTTGCTAACAGCAGCGTTCTGAAGCTCTTTTAGCAGTGTCTACCATCGTACCACTTACACGCCTGCAGATTGACAATATCTCACAGACTGGCGCCGAGACAACAAAGGGGTACACGCAACGCGAATATCACAAGGAGTCGGCTAGTGTTGCGACCACGGTCAACCGCTGAATAGAAGAATTTGAGTTTTCGCCGGCTCGCAGACGACATTGTATCGCATTTAGAGCTCTTCTTATCGTAAAGATAGACTTGTCGAACGCGCAGGCGCACTCAGAAGCGCACATTTTCCAAAACATAATAGGCTAGTTTAATTAGGCTTTTTATATAGCGGAAGGTAGAACAAATTTGATCCTAACTTTTTATTACAGAAATCAGTAGAGCACAGGCCCCTAATGCTGTGGTGGTCTCCGTGAATTTTTTCTCCGTCCGCGTCACCTTAAAAAACGACCGTTTATCTTGCCATTTTCACTATATGAGCCCTATAAATGGGCTTTTGAGGGTGTGCATAAAGTATGCGTGTTTGCGGGTACAGAAATGCGCAGAACTCCACTTTTAATACGGTTACTGTTAGCCAAGACATGCATTGTTGACATACTGAAATTTTACCCCAATCAGAATGATGCTTCCTGGAAAATTGCGGCCATCAGTTTGGCCGTTGATTCAAAGGACCCTGTAAAACGGTAGTATTTGATGCTTGTGCACTTATCAGGTCACTGCAGGTGACATGTATCGCGGAAAACATGTACGAACATTGAACAATTTAGTCAGGAAACGCTTCTTTGGTGTTGTGAAGTTCCCTTGTCACCGCATGTGCAGGTACGTATGAAATATGATATCCAAGTGAGCTCTTTTTTCGGTAGCGATATTTTGGGGGTGTACTTACTAAAGTAGTTGCTGCGTTGTGAGTAGTGAACGGTTTTTCTCAAAAAGCAGTGCACACTCAAGAATAGTATCCCAGTTGTGTCATATCAAAAGTTCATTGAAATTGCTTTTGTACTTTTGTCACAAACAGCCAACGAAAGTGCAACCTGTTTAATAATGGCTGAATATGCGTAATGATCGGAGTAGGGACACTTGATTGGTTGCTGTGATAAGGTGTATCCGCGAAAACAAGTATAATCTGATGCAAAAATTCGGGCACATGCTCGGTGTTTCAGAATTATCTTCCAGAACTTGTATGAGAGATTATTGCTTATAGATGGCCGTTAATTGAAGCTATCAGTTCCCAATATGGGCTGAAAGCGGTGCTTACTAAAAGAGCCTGCCATAATTGCTACACTTGATGCAATTTCTTTTTATACATTTGTCTTGGTGGAAAAGACAATGACTAGTCGTATGAAGAAAGATCCGTGAATCTAAACAAGCACGCCTTCTTTACAGCGGTCATTATTTTTACCCATTTTTTCCATTTCCTTCATTACATGCTGCGTGGGGGTAGGTTTATCTTTTGCTGCTAGCAGCCACCAGTTTTAACTTGTCATTGTTTTACATATTGAAAAAAATAGAGTAATTCCAGGAGAAGGAAAACGTGCATCCCACATCAAATTTCATGAACTCTTCACTGCTTGAAATAGGTGACTTAAATTACCTTTTTCTAATTAAACAGAACATTAACTGCTACGGGGGTAGGTTACCAAGTAGCCAGATATGACGGCCACAGTGTACACAGCGTATTTTGTTATTGACCAGCTTTTAGAGGAGAGGCTTGGCACTTACGTGTTACTAGCCCATCTACTATGTCCCTTTGGCTGTGAGGGGTAAGGAGGGGAATCCATATTGTGGTTGGGTTTAAAAATTGACTATACACAGCAAAGATTACAAAGGACGCCGCTGCAGCAGGTATTGTGCACATACTTCAAGTTTGACTACTGGACATGTTAGGCCAGACACCCTGCGGTGGTCCAACGAAATGACAACAGATTTGCCTGTAGCAACTCTCAGTTATCAAATCTTCCTTTTTCCATATAGACGTCAATTCTCTTACTGATGGGGACCGGGCTGACATATTACGCTGCTGCAGCTGCTACGCTTGACAGATCATTTGCAGACGCACATCATGCTTTAGAGAAATGGTCCAGCATCCCTAAAATACTATTACAAGTATACCTTTTTGCCTCAAATTCTAACGCACTCAGAAAATGTCGGACATTTTCATTAATTCCTGTTTTGAGGTACAGGTACAGAAATTAGACAAACTTAATAGGAAACTTCCAGTAAAATAATATTACACGAATGCAAATAAAAAACAATAGACACAAAAGCAAATCTGTGAAATCTCTTTTATTTTCAACGTGTTTTTCCTTGGGAACAAACGCCGTTATTTTGCCTTATTCTGGACATTCACAAATTTACAAATGAAAATTACTGGTATACATTACTGGCAAAATGTGATGGAGAGTATGTAGAACACAACATCAAGTCTACAGTAGTAAGTGGCTGAATTCATTTCAAGTGGTATTTGAGGTATGTTAATCACACGGCAAACATGTTTACAAGGTCAAGGTCATCGGTTCGTCTGTTTACTCCCAAACATTTTATTTCATCGCTGTTTTGGAATAAGCAAAAGAACAAGCAGTCACAAGCACCAGGCAAAACAAAATTAGCACAAACGATGTTTGTATGAGAAGATTTCTTGTGGACAACTTTGGTGACCTTGACCTTGGGAGTAAAGGTCATAGAGACTGGGTAAAATTTTGTAAATACAACTTTTGGCATAACATTTGCCTAATATGCATTGATAAGAATGCCTCTCTGGTGACCTCTAGTAAAGGTCAAGGTCACGCTTGAGTTATGAAGATTTTGCAGTCATATTTTTATTCTGAGGATGCTGTGAACTCACCAAACCACGGGGACAAAAGTTAGCAGCACCAAAATGCTTATTCTGAGCGATGAAGTAAAATGCTTTGGAGTAAACAGACAAACCAATGACCTTGACCTTGAAAACATGTTTGCCGTGTGATTAACATACCTCATAACACTTGAAATGAATTCAACCACATACTACTATTGACTTGAGGTTGTGCTCTACATAATTTCCATTGCACTTTGCTAGTACTGAACTAGCAGCCATTATTAAACAGGATGCACTTTCGTTGGCTGTTTAAGACATAACTACAAAAGCGATTTTAATGAACTTTTGATATGACACAACTGGGATACTATTCTTGAGTGTGCACTGCTCTTTGAGAAAAACCGTTCACTACTCACAACGCAGCAACTACTTTAGTAAGTACACCCCCAAAATATCGCTACCGAAAAACGTGCTCACTTGGATATCATATTTCATACGTACCTGCACATGCGGTGACAAGGGAACTTCACAAAACCAAAGAAGCGTTTCCTGACTAAATTGTTCAATGTTCGTACATGTTTTCCGCGATACATGTCACCTGCATTGACCTGATAAGTGCACAAGCATCAAATACTGCCGTTTTACAGGGTCCTTTGAATCAACGGCCAAACTGATGGCCGCAATTTTCCAGGAAGCATCATTCTGAATGGGGTAAAATTTCGGTATGTCAACAATGCATGTCTTGTCTAACAGTGACCGTATTTAGAGTGGAGTTCTGCGCATTTCTGTATCCGCAAACACGCATACTTTGTGCACACCCTCAAAAGCCCATTTATAGGGCTCATATAGTGAAAATGGCAAGATAAACGGTCGTTTTTAACGGTGACGCGGACGGAGGAAAAATTCACGGAGACCACCACAGCCTTAGGGGCCTATGTTCTACTGAAATCTGTAATAAAAAGTTAGGATCAAATTTGTTCTACCTCGTTCAGCAATTTTCCTAGCCTATAAGTTGGCTTCGGTGAATCCTAGCCTAGTCAACATGTACGGGCGTAAAACGGGCTAGTCTAAGTCTTTGCTAACCAACTTACGTTTTGGAACAGTTACGCTCGTAAGCTCGCATGTACGCTTGAAAATACTCTTATCTTCATGTTTAGTATTGCTCTTGATGCGATACAGTTTTGTTGACAGTTTGAGCAAGCGGCCGAACGTTCAAATTCTAAGACCGTAGTTACACCACTGCAACAGGCGCCGCGTTACCGAGTACGCTTCTGTTGGCTCAGCGCCAGCGTTACAGACGCTGTCACTGTGCAGGTGTCTGAGTGGTGCGATGACATCTCAGAGCGATCTGTGAGCGTAGAAGTGGCAACATGACCCGCATTAAATTTTCTGTTCTTGCAGCACACACCCAAGAGTCCTGCGCCAGCAGCAAACACCTCTTCAGACCTGAGTGCCTTCAAGCGTCTGGTGACGGACGAGGAACGTCAAATTTTCCTCGAGCTCATGGACGCTTTCAACTCAGCCATGTCCAAGGCTAACCTCACGTACTTCCTGTACGGCGGGACTCTGATCGGATCGTGGCGACACCATGGCTGGATTCCTTGGGACGACGACGGCGACGTTGGGGTTCCGTACAATCAGCAGTCGCGCATCCTTGAAGTTAGTGAAACTGGTGAACTTTAGAAGCACTTTAAAGGACAACTTTTCTGCTTTCAGCGGCCTGATTTTCAATCAATCAATCGATCAATCATTTCAATCAATCAATCAATCAATCAGTCAAGCACTTACTTTATTACCCCAAAGTTTGGAAAATCAAGTGGAGTGTTCACACACACACACACACACACACACACACACACACACACACACACACACACGCACACACACGCACACACACACGCTGTTATCATAATTATTTTAGTCCGGCCGTCCGGAGAGAAAAGGGTCCGTGGGAACCTCTCTCCATATTCCGAGGGTCCTGTTTTAAATTTGGAGGGTCCGTACATCACATTCTGCCTGTTAAGCACAATGGCTCAGCGGAAATACGATACTGCAAGTGTCCGCCGCTAGTTACCGATCGCTTTTTGTTCATCGGGTTTCCGGGAGAAAATACAGTGTTTTGTCACGGCGAGACCAAAAATGTACACCCCCTGTGACGCGCTGTTCTCAAGTTTGTGCGTCAGTTTAAAGTTTTGTATGTACAAATACGCACACCTGTGCGTAATCGGGAACACTGCTCGGAGAGCCGGGGTATTAACCAGGCTGATAAACTCCCGTTCGGCTGTCAATGCTAGGGTCGTGAGTTCGAATTCCAGGTGGGAGCCAAAACATTGTGCTCCCTACCCCCGTACTCCACCCTCGTCCGCCCCCCCCTTCTCTCCCCCCCCCCCCGCACTCCCTCACCCCGAGTTCTACCATTTCTAAACATTTCAAACTTCCTGATTCATCGATTGTTTGACGTGCTTGGGTTGTAGGTTTTTTGTTTTTGTTTTTTGGTCTTGGAATGAATGAATCGACGGAGGCCGGTCAAGCCAGACCACCTCGCCCTTATATTGCGAACAGCCTTCGCCTTTTGGAAGTGTGTCTGTCACCATGCGTTCAGACTGGTTGCGAGCGAGCTGTCACTAAAATAGTCAACATCTAGACCACAGACCTAAAAAAAAGATAGACCCCCTGCGGTGCTGGAAGTGTGACTCCGCCGCGCGCCATGTTGTGAGTACCTGGAAGTGCCAGACGCTATCAGCTGTTTACATAGCGCGCATAGCATTGGTCCGCTTTATCTTACGTCACATTTCTGATGACGTCTTTCTAAAGAACTTTGTATTTCGAACGAGGCGTCCTGTACACAGAGCCTCTGAGTTCTGGTATTCGCAAGATGGCCGCGATAGCGACACTCGCAAGCAGCGGTGGCAGCGTGGGGCGGTGGGCCTATCTTTTTTATGTCTGTGATCTAGACTCACGGCTGCCGAAATGATCGCTGAGCAGTTTCTGACTGGTGTAAAAAGTCAATTCATTTGCAGTGCAAACGTTATCGTAAAGACAGTGCACAATATCAAGATTCATGGAACGATCTCGAAACATTGCGATTTGAACGAGACGCAAGTCGATGGCGATTTTCTCGATTCTTCCATAGATCTTGATATTGTGCACTTTCTTTACGACAACTGATAGTACTCTCTCTCTCTCACATTTACCATTATCGCGAGATAATTGTAAGTATCTCAGGAGATCATTATAATTATCACTTTTTTCCCGCCATCCTGCGGCGGCGGCGACGGCGACGACGACGACGGCGACGACGACGGCGACGGTGGTGGTGGTGGTGGTGGTGACGATGATGATGATGGTGGTGGTGACGACGGCGATGACGATGGTGGTTGTGATGGTGATGACGACGACGACGACGCTGATGACGATGGTGGTTAAGGTGGTGACAACGACGACGACGACGGTGATGACTATGGTGGTTGTGGGTGGTGATGATGGTGAAGACGACGACGACGACGACGACGATGATGATGATGATATAATCTCCTAATCTTTTCCAGGCATTAAGCCGTCTAGCCCCGGCTTTTCTCCACGTCTTCCGCCCAAAGTACGCCATCAAGTTCTACTCCCAGAAGTCGTCCCACAAGACCACCATGAAGTGGAAGTGGCCCTTCATCGATGTCTGCTTCTACTTGGAGAACGACACGCACGTGTGGGATCCGGACCCCAACTTTCCGGAGTACAATTTCCCCCGGGAGGAGGTGTTTCCACTGAGGATGCGGCCGTTCGAAGGTCGCATGTTGCCCGTGCCTGGACGGACAGAAGCGTTCTTGAAGAGGACGTACAAGTTGGACCAGTGTATGCTAGGACACTACGACCATCGGGTGGAGAGAGGCAGACGTAAAGACGAGCGAGGGTTGCCCGTGGGCTGTGCGGAACTCGAAAAGCACTTTCCTTTCGTGCACAGGGTGAGTTTAGGGGCTTCAGGGTGCAACGAAACGCTCGTGCGAAACGGCACGGTGATATCCTGGTACGTGGATGAGGACTTACAGTGTTAGGTCAGGACGGTTTGAAGGTCTGCAATCTCAACTGAAAGCCGCTAACAGGCTGTATAAAATAATAATAATAATAATAATGAGTATTGTATAGGCGCTTTACCCAATTTCATCAATCGGCTCAAAGCGCCGCGAGCTGAACCCAACACGCACGCTCACGTGAATCACACGCATTCTCTCACACACTGGACATAAACACATCACAATCACGTGGTGCGAAGGGTCAGCTCAGCTATTTAAATTTCGGAATTTAGAATTGCATTTATTTTTCAAATTTTATGGGCTGAACATTTCCAAATAAAAAATATAAACTATCCGACTGTGCAAAATACACAGTCAACTATGTCACAGAGTTTTCAGCGTCTCCAAAACCGCTATAAAAGCCACGGGCAGCGTGATTTCACAGCTCAGAGAGCGAAAGGATACCCCAGTGATGATCCAAGGGCAAAAGCACGGATGACAGAACAGACCGAGGCACTGAAAAACAGCCCAGACCAGGCATCTGAGACCCAAGCAGAGATCCTCTGACGTTGCCCAAAGCAAAGCAAAACAGCCCTCACACACCCCAAACACACTCGCCCAGCCAAGCAGCCAAAGACACATGCCAGGAACAACTTGTCCTTAAGGGCTAAAAGCCATAGGACGTAAAGCAAGCTAATGATGATGATTTCACAGCTCAATTTGCGTTTTGACACTGAGCGAGAAAGATCGCAGTGACTAGTCTTCTCGTGCTAATTCCCGCTAGACGCTGTAGCGATGTGTCTCGCTCACTGATCAAAATCACAGTAAGGTCACCGCAAATTCACGCTCTGGGTTTATGAGGGTCTCCGAAGCGCTTACAACACTGCAACTGTGACAGAGTTGCCTGCATTCTGCATAGTGAGGACCTTGTGAAACTAGATTTTATTTGTACGGGAAAAACGCATCTCCTTACCCAGAAAACCCATCCAGAGGTATTTCATATTAGTTGAAATTCAAGTCGACATACAAGAAAATGTTTAGTGGGGTAGGCGATAGTGCTGTCCTGACGGTACGGTGGGTCGTTTTTCGCCCGAAAATTCACCGGCTTCTCAGCCACCTTAGGTCAGCAGGGACGAGTGTGATAAACAAATGTCGAAAATACCATTACTGAATGCTAACACGGATAGGTGAATGAAAATGCACAGGGTAAGTTTAGGGGCTTCAGGGTGCAACAAAACGCTACTGTGAAACGACACGGTGATAATCTGGTACGTGGATGAGAACTTCCAGTGTTAGGTCAGCCTGCCCTGTTTTAAGGACGGGGACTACCCTCGAATATAAGTGATGAGGACCTTGTGAACCCAGATGTACATTTAGACAGTATTTAAACGTATATTTATTACATATTATTTTATTCATTTATTTGATAAAATATGAAACAAATATCATTTGTTTTTTCTTTATCGTTGGGTGCTTTTGTAGCTGTTTTTTTTTTTTTTTTTTTTTAGTTTTTAGGACTGCAAAGAGAATGAGATGACGCAAGTTGACAGACTAGATTGTCATTTAATTTTGCATCCAACGGATACATAATTATCAAACCGGCTGTAGTTCAGCGACAACGTCGTGTTAAAGATCAAATTGTTACATAGCCCATTTTGAACACGCACACACACACACACACACACACACACACACACACACACACACACACACACACACACACAGGGGAACAAAGAACAACAAATGTGGATGTACAGATTACTGTATTTTGTTATTCACATTCACAAAACATGCATGCCCTTGTGACAGTCTTGCAGCGATCTTACTGGAGGAGGTAAGTTGTGTTCACTGTTCAGACGACACTCATGCAGCGTTTGTAAGGAAGTCGTGTTCACTGTTCAAAATGACACTCACGCAGTGATCATATTAAAGTTTTGTTTACACTGACACTCATACAGCGTTCATAGTTGAGTCGCGTTCAGTGTTCATATTGGCGCTCTTGCAGTGTTTAGACTGGAGCCTTGTTCACTGTTCACGTTGACAAATATGCAGTGTTTGTACTGGTGACGCGTTCACTGCTCACATTGAGGCCCGAGCAGTGTGCGTAATTATTTGGTGCCGCGTTCACTGTTCACGTTGAGTCTCGTGCAGTTTTCATACTGAGGAAGTGTTAACTGTTCACACTGGCACCGAGGTTCACATAGTGGTTAGTCCCGGAGGTGTTGGAGTGCTCACTCTCTTGTCGGTGAAACGATGGCGTCGTATACACGTGATCTCCGTTCATGTTCTCGTAAGACGTGAGTGACTCGTAGGTGGGTTCGCTGATGACGTCATCGTGTGTGACGTCACGAGTGACGCTGTCGGAGTCGGCCGGTTTGCTGTTCTTTCTCGCTGAAATGGCGTCCGTGTAGGTGAAGCTCTCAGTTTTAGCTGCGTCTGGTTTGCCTGAAATGGGTCACGTGTTCGTCTGAGCGTAGTCATTACATGGAACAATGATCAAGCAATTCATTCAGTTTTGCCTTGTCCTCAGTCCTCAGTCCTCAGACTGATAGGACCCTCTTGTCAAGAGCATTAGTACATACTTTCGTCGTTGTTGAAAATGTGGTGGTTGAGGAAAAGCATGTTGTTTTGTTTTTGTTTTGTTGTTTTGCTCCGGAGAAGTATTGCATTATGTATATTGGTTTTTTTTTTAATGTGCCATAAATAAATTGTTGCCATATATAAATTCAGTTGAATATATATGTACACAGAAATGGTGTGTGTGTGTGTGTGTGTGTGTGTGTGTGTGTGTGTGTGTGTGTGTCGGGGATTCAGAGAATAAGAAAAACAAATGTTACCACTGTTTCCTGTGACCGAACCACCGGGCGACTTAATGCTGCTTTGTGTTCTCAGCTGGCCATGCCGACGACGTAAACTGCCACACAGAGAGACAAATGCACATTAAGAAATGTTGAATATTAATGGAAAGTTAAATACAAGGAAGATCGAGCACCCTTACACTCACGCACACGCACACGCACGCACACACACACACACAGACGCGCGTGCGCGCGCGCATCACGCTCATTTTCAAGGCTTACACGCGATGTTGTAACTTGCCCGTCACGCTGTTCTTACGCAAATATGAGTTTAAAAAAAAACAACTTGAGATTTGTTGTTGTGCTTTTTTTTGCTTCCATGAGAGAGAGAGGAGGAGGAGGAGGACTCACAAGATGACGAGGAAAATGATGATGCCGGCAACCAATACGATGCCAAAGAGGCTGCCAAGAACAGCTCCGGCCACTGCGCCACCGTTGCTCCCTGAATTGTTCTCTCCCTTAGTTACGACCTCTGCAAGATGGAGTGTTACAAACATCACCAGAGAAAACAAACGAACAACTTGAAAAGCAAGGAAAAATACAAACAAAAACATCAACAACAACAACAAAAAGGAAACAACAACACCACACACACACACACACACCTTCTACAGGTGCTGAACACGAGACGTACACCTGTGGGCCATACTAAAAACTATAAGTGTGAATATTCACCTGATGTACAAAGCGGCGGCACCCATCCGATCTCACATCCCGCCGTACAGTTCCCGTTGGCGATGTCACAGGGCGAGTTGTCTGCACATCTCCCGCACTGCAGACCACAACTCGACCCGTAATATCCAGCCCGGCACACTGCAATCGTAATCACCATTCTCGTTACGATCAATGGTAGACATGGTTGTTTGCTTATAGTGATTATTGTGCTTAAGGAAGACCTTCTCGTGTAGCTGTTGGCCTCGCGACTTCGCAGGTCCGCTAGTTTTAAACTGTTGGACAGACAACTATTTGACAAAACCACTTGGTTGCCTTCAGAAAGTACCCCTTATATTTAATGGTCTAAGTTTTTTTTGGTTTTTTTTTCAGCTGGCAAGTAAACCCAGTACGTTCATGTGTGTGTGTGTGTGTGTGTGTGCGTGCGTGCGTGCGTGCGTGCGTGCGTGCATGTGTGTGTGTGTGTGTGTGTGTGTGTGTGTGTGTGTGTGTGTGTGTGTGTGTGTGCGCCCCACACGGTGTGTGTGTGTGTGTGTGTGTGTGTGTGCGCCCCACACGGTGTGTGTGTGTGTGTGTGTGTGTGTGTGTCTTTCAGCTTTTGGCCCTGTATGCGCATCAGTGTGTCTAATGATCAAGTAGCGATGTTTCATACATGGCCAATATTTCACCGGTACCTTCACACTGCGGAGGAGCCCAGTTGGGTTGACACTCGTCGCAATATCCTGTCACCTGGTTACAGCGTCCACCCACACAGCGCGATGAGAGGCATCGCCGGTCACACAGGGGAGAAAACCACCCGGCGGCGCAACCTAAGCAGTTACAAATTACTTCCCGTTACTGACTGTTGCGACGGCACAAAATGTGTAGCTTTTGTTGTCGGTAAGATCTTTTTTCAATAAAAAAAGGACATGATAGCAGATCCCCTTTCTTACGACCCATGCCTTCTTGAAAAGCAACCACTGCCAGCATGAACACCACTAACACCCACAACAACACCCGCAACAACACCTACACCTACAACAACAACAACACTACCACCACCACCTAACACAACAACGACAGAAACAGCAACAGGCGTAAGGACACAAATTGACCGTGGGGTCATGTTTGGTGTTTATTTGAGGTACCCTGTTTGGCGAGTGTGCTAGTCTGTAGTGATTTTTGTTGTCATGAAAAAGCGTGATTCTCGTGAGTTTTGTGTTATGCTGGTCAAGGTGCATGCCAGGCGGTCGCAAAAAAGAGGCAAGCTGCCAGTGAAGCAGGGACTTATTGCACAGAGGTCGGACATTAGTGACGCAAGCGGATTTGTGTGAACTGGCTCTCTGTCCTAAACAGAAATTAGACGTGCATTACTTCAGTGAGGCCTGAGTGGAAAGGAGACAGCCAATTTTTGTTTAAACTCCTGTTAGGTGCGTGCATTTGAATGGTCTGTTCATGGTATAGTAACTGTTTCTAGACTGAAGCATTTTTGGGGTGTGACTATGATGCCTGAGGCTGATAGGGAACATATATAGGCATTTTGAGGCCCTGTGTATTTGTGTCCTTTGGCCACAACAGTCACACCGTGTGCCACCGCGGAGAAGTACAAGCACGTAGGCACCATTCCCGTCCCACCATAGACTATCGAGCCATGCATCTAACCAGTCACCCAGCCAGTAATAAGTGACGGGGGGGAGGGGGGGGGGGCGGGCGGAGGTATTGTGTGGGGCAGTACTATGGCCACGCCCTCCCCTCGCCTTACTTACCCCGAGGGGGGGGGGGGGGGCGCAAAAATGCAGGGAAAAGGAGGTTTTGGGAGCTTCGTACCATCAATCATTCTGATATGGCACTTGCTTGAGACCCGGAAATTGATTCTAACACGGAGCAACAAACAGAAGAAGCAAAAATAAGGGGGAAAAGCTAGTTATAACGTGTTAACTGACCGTTCGGACATTGCCCGGTCACGGCATCACAAACGTTTCGCTCCTCCCGGCAGTATCCACACCTCTCTTGGCAGTCAGCCCCGTACCAGCTACGTTGACACACTGGACATCGTCAGTCGCCAGACATGCAAAACGAGAGAACACCACATTAGAAGCTTGAATAAACACACACTCAAATGCTTGCTAAGTTCTGTTCAGTTCACCTCGTCTGAGACCGGTTTACCTCAGATCACATAAAAAAAACCAAACAACAAACAACAACAACAGCAGCAAAACAACAACCAAAAAAAAAAAAGAAAAAGAAAAAAAGAACAAACCCCAAAACAACAACAACAAAACAAACCAATAAAAAACCTACCAAAAAAACCCACACACACACAACAACAACAACCAAAAAAAAAAAACACACAAAACAAAACAACAACAACAACAACAACAACAACAACAACGAAATTCTGAGCTCGGAAAAGCCCATGATTATGCTCTCTGTATTACTCAGGAGTCGCCACAATATTAATGGTCAAATCAACACATGGGCTGCCGGTTAAAAAGTCTCTAGCACGATTCCTTTCATGTGTGGCAACGTTTCTAAAAGAGAAACTCGAACCTGCAGAGACTCGGTGTTTGGAAGTTTAACGTCCTTTTCCACCACGTGTGGGTGATATCAAAGACGGGGCAACGAGAAAATGGCCAGCACAAATATTCAGCCACAGCGTGGATTTGAACTCAAACCTACAGAAGCTAGTGCACTGTTGTAAGGTGTTGGTAAAAGTGATAGTTTGGTTGATTATAAAAAGCTCCCTTGTGTCATTTCAAAAAGTCATAAGCTGGTGGAAAAACGAGTGCCACCTTTAGGAACAACCAAAAAAGTGCTACCTTTCCTATATTCAAAATGGAGCGTTTGTATTTTCTTGTCATCCACGCAGGAGTATCACCCATGCTAAGTCTGACAACATAAGATAAGTCTGTTATGCTGTGAAATGAAACAAACAAACAAACAAACAAACAAACAAACAAACAAACAAACAATTCAAGATGCTCACCCCACACTTGAACCTCACACAGCTGCAGTGGAAATAGCCCCTTCGTTAGGGATGCTCTAATTCTGGCTATTCGCACGAAGCGTCCCCTGACCACGTTCTCACATCGAACTACCAAACGCTGTCTATGGGCCTCGTTCCTATGGTGAGATTCCCATCCATATGTGGCGCATTTCCGACCGTCTACAGTGATTTCTGTCGTACTTCTTGACCGCCACAGTGACACTGAAATGTAAGATAGCTTTAATATTATTTTTTTTTTGTTTTCGTGGATCCTTACCGTGGATTCTGGACACCATGTACTTGGCATGTGGACTTTTTCCAGTGCAGTGTTGGCATTTCTCTAAAATGTACAATACACGGATACAAACTGTCGTGACAAAACCAGAAATAAAACAAACCACCACTCAGACAGAAACGAAAACAAGCAAGCAAACAGACAGACAAAGAAAAAGAAGAAGAAGGCAAACAAACAAAGAAACAAACAAACAGGAGGAAAAGAAGAAAAAGGCGAACAACAAAAACGATAATAATAATAACAACAAAACAAAGAAAGAAGAAAAAGAAGAAAAACAACAAGAACGACAAAAAACAACTACAACAAAAACAAAAAAAAATAACATCAATAACACCGCAACAACCTACTGCCCATAGGAACAACGGCAACAATGGCTTTCAGTTTGGAAATGTTCAGCCCCACAAATATGAAAATAAATGCAATTCTAAATTCCGAAACTTAAATAGCTGAGCTGACCCTCCGCACCACGTGATTGTGATGTGTTCATGTCCAGTGTGCGGGAGAATGCATGTGATTCACGTGAGCGTGCGCGTTGGGTTCAGCTCGCGGCGCTTTGGGCCGATTCAAGAAATTGGGAAAAAACGCCCTCACAATACACGTTTTGGATTCTACCTCAAACGGAGTTATGTCGAGCATCAGCTAGGACTCCTACTTGGGGTCGTTCCCATTTGGCACACTACTGTCAGAGTTTGTAGTGTTTGCTTCAGCCTTTTTCCTTTCTGGCTGCCCGGTAAGGTTACAGACCGGTATTAGCTTCCGGGTCATGTAGTAAAGAATACGCTAAATATAGTAGAAAATATTTGCCCCTTTAACACTGTCTGTGCAAAGTAAAAAATGGCAATCTGGTGCTTTTTGTTGGCTTTGTAAACAAGTTTCGTGCCAGGTAATAGTAAAATTCGGGAAAAAATGAGGCCGGCTTGTGGACTATTTGTATTCATGCGCGGCTGGCACAGGAGCCAGCAGACGACCGTGGAATGAGGGGGTGTGTGGTCGCTGCCAACATTGCCAAAAAGCGGAACATTGGAATTTCTTGAAATTTACTCTACACATGAGTCTATGGCTGCCTAATTTTTGTGATTTTTTGGGTTGAATTTTAAAGCATTTCTAGCACACAACGTCATGTGTAAGAGGAAAATGTAGCGTTTTCCTCCAAATTTGCATCTCTGGTACGTAGCCTAAGGCGACAGACGTTTTGCGGCGCCCAGATTTAAACCCTATCCATCCACCATCGACGCCGCATAATGTAATAGCCTTTATAACTAACACAGTACGGGTCCACTCACCAGGATTTGTTCTGTAGATGACGACAGCACTGACAGGGATCACCCTCCCCAAGTCAACCTGCCACCAGTGAGACGTCTCCCCGGTCGTGTCCGCTGTGTCGGTCGGCACATCCGCTGTTCTGATACAGTTATGGAGATTCACGTCATCTGCGTCTTTCTGTGTAACGTACGTGGTTCTGCTGTTGCCGTTGACAACAACTGACGACGGTCCCGAAATCTCCTCAAGAAGGCTGGACTCGGTTTTTCTTCCCAAAGCAGCGTTCTCTGCGAATGTTGGAAGAAATATTTAGAAAAACACACAGAGAACGAAGATTAAGTAAGAAAAGCTTTATCTGATAACTTTGCTTGGTGATGGAAAACAGTGTGGAAGTTTGCCCAGAAACGTCTCATACATTTTAGACTGGCTTCATCGTGAAGGTGCACGATGTATAAAACGACTTAGGGGGTGATCATAGTTTATTAGAATGTAGTTCGTCCGACTTGAGCGGGTGCGTCACTGAATGGCCGCCATCACCTGTCACGGTAAAGATGCGTGGGTTCGATCCATGGTCGGGTTCTCTGGCTTTCCTCCCCTAGCAAATATTCAAAATGGGCTGGATGTGGTGCGGCTAATATTACCATTATCAATAATAAAAATAATAATGAGTATTTAAGGGACGCCCTCCCTCCCGCAGGAGCTCAGGGCGCCTTACAGTCAGCACACACTCACTCACACGGAAACGCACGCATCATGCCTCCACACATACATTTAACTACAAACACATAATGTGCAGCATCATACACGGTCTCCACTGACCCGGCACACACACACACACACACACACACACACACACACACACACACACACACACACACACACACACACACACACACACGATCAGCAAGATGATGATATGGCAACATCTATTGGTTAAGGGCAGTGAAGAGGTGGGTTTTCAGATTTTGCTTGAAGGGTGGTTTTGTGTCTGCATATCTGATTGATGCCGGGAGATCATTCCATAAAGTCGGACCCTGGTATGAAATACTACGCTGACCAAAGCTCTTTGTTCTGTCATGAGGGATACGGAGTTTCCGAGTGTCAGCGGCAGAACGAAGTAATAGTAGTACATGTAGTAGTAGTAGTAGTAGTAGTAGTAGTAGTAGTAGTACCTCTGTTACAGCCTCTGTCGTTCAGACATGGCGCGTTACACTGCTGCTGGTCGGTAGAGCATCCCTCCAGACAGTTACAAGTGGTGTCTGAAAACACACATGCAAGTTCATGAACTGGTGTGATCAACCTTAAACCTGTTTAAACGCTGAATCGGTCGACATACATCCCATGGGTCTGTAACTGTTTCCTCCGGCTGCATTATTTTGTTATTTTCGCAGAATTCGAATAAGGCATACGTATTTTATTGTCTAACAAAACGAACAACAACAACAACAACAACAACAAAATTCTTTAGAATATTAGAATTCTCACCATATACTTCCAGCTCACACACGCTGAGTGTTCGGTTTTGTTCGGGTGGCCCCGGAAGTGTAATCGTAACTTGTGACCCGGAAATGACGTTTCCGCACACAGCAACAATCATTTCCTCCATATCGCCGTCTGTTGTTTCATCCGAGTAGCACGTTTCTTCACCCACAGTCAATTTAAAGCCCCGAAGACTGTTACCAGAGGACGCTGTAATATGTATATAATAATTATGGCGAACATGTTTTCCACATGCATTACATAAAGATTTGCTCTGGCAGCCCCCGAGAACAAAATCGCCACACCGACTGTGTAATTATGATTTGGGTACATAACACTGAACATTAAAAGCAGCCCCCGTAGTGTAGTGGTTAGCACTTCGGACCATGGACCGGGAGACCCGGGTTCGAATCCCAGCCGAGACAAGCGGGATTTTTCCTACCTAGGTCGGCTCCTACCCAGAGCGGGTGTGCTATGGGCCCAATGGGGAGGCTGTTGCCACACAGCCGAGCTTCACCCACTTCACGGGTGCGACTTTGGGGGTGCTTCCCTTGGTATGACACGTCTTATGATGTGGATGATTACACGGCCGGCACCGCAGGTGCCGTAGTTCCCGGGCACTGGCGTATGGGGAACTGAAGAAAGGGTGGGGGCAGTGTGTGTGTGTGTGTGTGTGTGTGTGTGTGTGTGTGTGTTTGGGGGGGGGGGTAGGTTGGACGGGTGAGGGGAGAAGATTGTCCCAAGTGCCCCCTCCCCCTCCCCCCCCCCAATATTCATGCAAAAATAACGCCCATCATCAAGGAAACGGGCGGTGTTTGTGGTCCTGTAAAACAAGCGAAAAGCATCTCCAATGTGCCCAACGTTGCATCATTTTAAATATAAAATATGCTGTTGTTTTTTTTTGTCCTCGGGAGAGCATGCCCTCCTCGTCCTAATGTTTTCTTGATGCAAACTACAAGAAATCAAATACGTAATTATAAGTGAAATAAATGTCTGATGAATGGGCACGCACTTCCTTTCAGCATGTCGTTGTATATGATGATGAAAGCCACGTTGAAGGTTCCGCCTAACCCAACATGTAGCTCAGGGTTATGTCCCGTTAGTGATGAACACTGGAGCCTCGTGCGTCTGTTGCCATCTACGGCCAGAGTGGCGTCCCCTTGCACCACCCCCTCGCCATGCTTCACCTCTCGGGCAAGGTTACCTGAAAAAGGTTACGTTCGGTTAAGTCATCGTCGTTTTATATGGTTTCAATTGTTTGTTATGTTTTTTACTTTCTCGTAGTTAGGCGTTGTCTAAGCGCTTGTTTATGTGTCTCGACAATCACCACTGAACTCGGTGGAGCCGGGGTGGCCGAATGGTAGAGCAGTGGACTTCTAATGCTCGGGTCGTGAGTTCGCATCCCGGCTGAGGCCAAATATTTGTGCTGGCTTTTTCATCCTTGCCCCGTCTTTGATATCACCCGCTTGTGGTGGAAAAGGACGTTAAACACCCAAACACCCACCCACACACCCCACCCACCCACCACTGAACTCGACGTTGGCGCGTTTCTTTTCGTAAGTGTTGTCTTGATTCTTTCACAAATCATGATACAGTCAACATTAAAAGGATAACTGATATATAATAAAGCCACACATCAAAAACACACACTTGGTGTTGCAACTGAATTCGAACAGACACTTCCTTTTGACTTTTTGACAGCTGAAATCTCATTACAAACTTCAGATTTACAGCTGAATACAGGCTATTCACCCTGTCCCATATCTGAGCTCCACTTTATCTTGGGATGCACAGAGGCAAATGAACCAGTGTAAACTTTCAACTTTTGCTGATTGGTGTCCATAGAGATGTCAAAGAAAGCAATTTTAAATCTAGCCAAGTTTATCAAAAACAATGGGGAGCCGGGGTAGTCGAATGGTAGAGCGTTGGACTTCTAATGCTCGGGTCGTGAGTTCGATCCCGGCTGGGGCCAAATATTTTCATCGTTGCCCCGTCTTTGATATCACCCTATGTGGTGGAAAAGGACGTTAAACCCCCAAACACCCACCCACCCTTATCAAAAACAGTAAAGTGATAATATATTATAACACTTGTATATTTCGCACATAACCATTGTCTCCCTACTGTGTTGTTAACGGCTGAATTTTTACGCTTTTATCAGTGTTAATGTATTCTTCGTGTGTTTTTATCTTATCCTTTGTACATGCAGTTGTGGATTCCTATATTCAGAGCATTCACATTCGCTCTTATTTTCTGTATTTCCTCCACACCCCAGGCTTTAACTTGGAGATTTACGTCCGTTGCTCCAAGTCCGCAGTTACAACTTACAAGGGACAGAAACCACTTTAACTTTGACAAAGGACGGCACAGGCCAACGTTTCGGCTTTCGCCTTCTTCAGGACATAAACAAATGTCCTGAAGAAGGCGAAAGCCGAAACGTTGGCCTGTGCCGTCCTTTGTCAAAGTTAAGTGGTTTCTGTCCCTTTTATGTCGCTTTTATTTGCTTAACTTGTAACCACTTCGCAGTCATTACCGTTTCCGTTTCTACAACTTACAAGTAAAACCGAGTGACGTCACCAGTGTTCCTTTCGAAAGTGTGCATGTTTGAATGAGTAGCGTCTCACAGACGGTCACGTTTTATTTTCACAGTGCCTCTGATTGCCCCTGTAACCACAAAAGGTACGTTAACCGCTGCAAGTAATTGTGCTTCTCAATGAGATAGACATCTCTTCCGCCACAGTCAATTTACCAAATAGCGCATATCCAAATTGCCACCTTTTTTGAGGACATTTTGAGGACATCAATGGTTGCGCACTGATGCGTGACGCTGTGTACTTTCCACTGGACCGTAGCTGATAGAGGGGGTAGAATGATACTCATGTTTTTTTTTAAAAACCGGTTTGGGACACATACTGCGTATTCAATACACCCTGATGTGAAACGTGTGAAATCGCGCTGCGTCGCTTTCTCGAGTGGTGTATCTAATGTAAACAACTCGAACTTCAAGCCTTCATTGGTCATAATATGAAATTCTCTCTCTCTCTCTCTCTTCCTTCTACCGTTGTAAAATGAAAGTTCTCTCTCTCCCCCCCCCCCCCCGAACTTTATCCCAAGGCTCACTCTTGGCTTAGTGCCAACATTATTTTGAGATGCTGTCACTGTGTACGTGTCTAAGTGGCGTGATGTCAGACACTACGAAAACAGCTCATAACGATCTATGAGCATAAAAGTAATGAAGATAGCCCTTGTAACATTCCGTCAAGAGGATGTGGACAGAATACCTTGACCAAACACATACAGCACATACAGATTTGAGGGAGGCCGTCAACTATAGTCATTCACCCAATCGTCTATTACAAACAAATGGTACAGATTTGTCTCCTTAGCTTCTTGAAAGAGTCAAAATCTGTTCTATAAAACATCTCAAGTAATACGGACTATCCTCGACCTCTGTATGTTTGATGTAGAAAGAAGTGAAACGTGCTTATTATTTAAACCGGATAGATTTTGGATATATATTTACACCTTGTTTTATTGTCGGTTTTTTCTTTTTTTACTCTAGCGAAGAAGGACCTTGATTAGCCGCGAAACAATCTTTGTTGCTTGCGCGGCGTTAAGCCGTAACTAACTAACAAACTAACCACAACCACAAAGTACAACGATGGTCGCCACTGAAACGTCCAAGGCATAGCAGTAACATTATGTTTCCGAGATGTGGACAATGTACCATGCGCAGATATGGACGGAAGACTCTTACATACCATTCGTTTCATATCCATTCGTCCGTGCAGTCAGAACCACCAAAGTAAACAACCCCGCACACAAAATTCCCTTCATCCTGTTGTCCGCCAAACCCCTGACAGCTACACAGACGCTGGATGCTGAACTGTACCCTCAGCTTGTGTTTTGCTGTTTTATGGCCGGCCACCACACAACCTCTCTGCCGACCTGAGTCAGTCCAGTGGGGAAAGTACATTCCTTAGGACAAAGAACACAAAGCTAAAAGGGGGGCGGGCGGGGGTGGGGGTGGGGGTTGGGGTTGTGGGGAGGAGGGCGGGTGAGTGTTAAGGGGTGAGGGGTGAGGTTGTTGGGTCACGTTGTTGTAGGGGAGGTTTTCTGTCCATATTGATGCTGTCGCGGTCTAATGTTTGTAGGAAACTGGGCGCGTGGTTGGTTAAAACTTAAGTCTTTTTTTCTGTCTTTTTTTTTTTCGCCACCGTGACGGTGGTAAAGTGTACACGCTGTGACTCCGATGACATCCGAGCTTTTGATTTTGAGGATGTGTTCTAGAAAATGTGTTTGTGTGTGTGTGTGTGTGTGTGTGTGTGTGTGTGTGTGTGTGTGTGCGCGCGCGCTCTAGCTTGATCTGAAACCAATGTAGATTATTTTCAGCACAAACACCACCACCCCACCCACCACCACGCCCACCACCCCAACACACACACACACACACACACACACACACACACACACACACACACCACCACCACCACCACCACCACAACCACCACCACCACCACCACCAACAACAACAAACCAAACAACCCAACCCCCCCCCCCAAAAAAAAAAAAAAAAACACCCCCCCCCACACACACACACCCCAACACACATGCAGTCTTAGTCCCAGTGGCACCGAATCGACCGCAAACATGAAACATCTGCCGTCTTTGGTTTTAGATGAGAACCACTTTAATCCTCATCCTTTGATTCATTTTTTTCATTATTTTCATCTTTTGTTGAGTTTTTATTCCCCCACCCCACACCCCACCCCCACAAAGCGACATGCATTATCGGAGTCGCCCCTGAAGCAGCACCTTACTGTATTTAACAAAATGGTTGTTGCGAAAACGACTCTTCACGTTGCCAGTTTGAAGTTGTTTGACTATTCACTTGCAAACATTTGTACTGAAACACAAAACGTCAAGACGGTGTAATGTTTACGTTTCCAGCAACCTTGAAGGTCAGTCCGTCCACTGACACGAGCGTCACGATCAGAAAAGGGGCGTCTATTTACGGTTCGTCACACATCAGTGGACACCCAGAGGAGCTCCGCTGAGCCAAATGGCTACCTATGTGATCACTCGACCGTGACAATACACCGTGAGATTGTAAACGGACCTAATTGCCTATCAAATCCACGACACTTGGGCCCTTTATTTATCCAGAGGAATCTCATCCTGCGTTTCAGGAAGTTACCCGTTCACATTGACCAGATCGACAGCCAATGAAAATGGGGAGAATAATTTGTTTACTGACGTCATGTTATCCATTGTGTAACATAGAATAAGAGACGTCGACCGAGTCTGTAGCCAATGAAAATGAGCGAAATAATAACTTACTGACGTCATCATTATCAAGAGAGAGAGAGAGAGAGAGAGAGAGAGAGAGAGAGTCACGCATTTACCGATAGAAATCAAGAAATGGCGTCAAAAGCGTCACTACCGAGATAAGATATTTTTACGTCGGCACGTCTCCTTCCGATCACATTGTCAATACAATCAAAGACAGTAATGTAATGTCTTTGATACAATTGACAACACGAGTCTGCCAGATGGTGAGGTTTCTTGAGCGTAGTCGAACTTCTCAAAATGGAAAGGTAAATAGTACAGCTTAATTTACGGTTAGAAAACTCATTTCTCCTTTTAAAGACATGGGATTAAACTGTCGCTTCAGAAGACAAGAATAAGAAAGAAACAGAGTTTTCATGCGTGGTATTATATTTCAGGTTCATCCGTAAATTCGTGGTTCTGTTGGTTTTATCGTTGTGCCCTGTCACAGTCAGGACTATTCACGGTACGTGATTCTGTCTGTCTGTCTCTGTCTCTCTCCGTGAAAATAAAGTTCATTCATTCATTCACTTGTTTTCTCTGTCTGTCTGGCTTCCACCCATCCCCATCCTTCTCTCTGATTTTGCTTGTAACTATATTAAACAAATGAATAATATATCAAAACAAACACGATAGATCCCGCCCCCCGCCCCCTCCAAACAAAACAAAACACCCAAAACAACAACAACAAAAACCCCGAACAAAACAAAACAAACAAAGCAAAAAACAAAACAACAACAACAACCCCCAAAACAACAACAACAACAACAACAACAACAACAACAACAACAACACACACACACACACACACACACACACACACACACACACACCCCTTCTACGAAACACAAACAAAGGAAACAAATACCGTCACCACCACCACCACCACCACCACCTCCACCACCACCAACAACATTCTTCTGTTTTAAGATGACTCGCAACTGATTGAGCTCCTGTTTGAGGACTTTGTGTACTTCAGCAAGTTCTTCCAAGAGCCCGCCATGGTCATGATCCTACTGTTCATCTGGACGGCGTTTGCCATAGCCCTCTCTTACGCGAAACATGCCGACCAGCTTGACAGCAGCCAGGTAAGTGCAGGTGAAAAGCCGTCATCAGACTGGAGTCTTTTCAAAGGAGGGTGAACCGTGTACAAGATCTCATCAAAAGAGTGAAAAGAACTGAGTGCTTCTCTAACTACTATTGCTACTACTACTACTACTACTGCTGCTGCTGCTGCTACTACTACTACTACTACTACGGGAACTTAAGGGACGCTCTCCCTCTCGCGGGAGCTCAGGACGCCTTTCAATGAATACACACTCGCTCACCCAGATACGCACACAACATGCCTCCACGTGTACATTCAACTACAAACACATAATGTGCAGCATTATGCACGGGCCGCCCCCGGCTTTTACACACACACACACACACACACACACACACACACACACACACACACACACACACACACACACACACAATTCCTACCAAATAAGTTTGGGGTCGTGCACCAGTGGCCTCACCAAAGGAAAAAAAAAAAATTAACGTCTGCGTGGATTTAAATTTGGCTTAGAGGGAGTGTTGCACTTTGATTATTCTCGTGTTTGCTGCAATACAAGCCGTCAAGGAACCGTTAATAATAATAATTATAATTATAATAATAATAATGGCATTTGTAGGGCGCATTTCTTTGGCATAAACTCAATGCGCCAATCACTCACCGACACTCACGCACATTTTACAAACAGTGGACAGACATACACTGGTGAAACTGAGTAGTTGCTGGCACGGGAAATTACTGGAAAGCTTTACAAAAGAGGAAAGTTTTAAGGTTGCTCTTAAAAACAGACAGTGTGGGCGCGTTTCTCAGATGTGCTAGCAGAGAATTCCAAAAAGGTTGGTGCAACAAAACTGAAAGAGCGCTCGCCAGAGGATTTCAGGTTGCGCTTGGGAATTTTGAGAAGCCTCTCCGTCGACGACCGGAGGGTTCGCGACGGTTGATAGGTGACCAGTGAAGCCGAAATGTATGGTGGAAGGGTGCCATCAAAATGACGAAAGGACAGAACAGAAATTTTATTATTATTTTTAATCTTGCGTGAGTTTCGCATACAGGGCCAAAACCGAAAGGGCGTCAGAAACGTGGGATAATAGTGCGAGTTACGAAATGTATTATTTGATAGGCACCTATTTCAGCAGTACTCCCAAACCGCAGTCTCGAGATGTTGGGGTGATGTCCAGAATCATAGCCATTCTGAACTGGTTTGGTGTACCTGTTCTCCAATTCAAATACAAGCAGGTCTAGATTTTTTGGATACGCCGCAGTGTTAGGGATCTTCGTCTCTGGGAAAGACATCAGGTGCAGCAAACTCCTTTTTTTTTTTTTTTTTTTTTTTCAAAAAGGCCGATCGCAAGCACATGTACCAAGTATAAGAAGTGAATAAATGTCAAGTTCTGTGTTAAAATTGATTGATTGATTATAAACTTTTCCCCCAAGTTCTGTGTGAAAACCCGCTTGATTGATTGATTTATCTATTCGTTCATTGACTGACTGATTGACTGTTTGACTAACTGACCGATTGATTGATTGATTGATTGATTACAAACTTTCCCCAGCTTCTGTTTGAAAAAAAAACCAACAACAACGATTGATTGATTGATGTATTCATTCACTGACTGACTGACTGTTTGACTAACTGATTGATTGATTGATTGATTGATTGATTGACTGACTGACTGACCACTCAGTTGACTGGCCTATCGATTCTCTCACCGACGGAATGACTGACTGACTGCTTCATTGACTTAGTGTTTTATTATGTCACATAGCGCGGTGTCTGTGTCCTGGAAGACAACGAGCCGTGCGATCAACATGCGTATCTTCTCGGGGTCGTCACGGGGTGGTGGCCGTGCGCCGGTACCACTGCGCATGTCTTTTGCTACCTGACTGGCTCGAAAGGCAAAAGCGCCGTCCACCGGCTGCGTGACAAGTCACGTGCAGTATTCTACGCAGGCGCAGAGAACTGGTTTCTCATGACGACGCCTGATAGTGTTGGTGACGTGAGGTCTGTCGTCATCTGGCATGATAACCACGGGAAGAGCCCT
Organism: Batillaria attramentaria; assembly: GCA_018292915.2. NCBI lineage: Eukaryota > Metazoa > Mollusca > Gastropoda > Batillariidae > Batillaria > Batillaria attramentaria. Next base: position 71,997 of record JACVVK020000209.1, on the reverse strand, counting down.
GCCTGGTAATTGGATCTGTGTCTGTCTGTCTGTCTGTCTCTGTGTGTATGTCTGTCATTATATCACACACACACACACACACACACACACACACACACACACACACACACACACACACACACACACCAGATACAAATACGAGAATACATCTACTTACCTCATGGAGCAAATTTCGAGGGTCCCCTGTCAGAAGGTTCTATCGACACAGACACAAAGTATAGAGATGGTACCTTCTTCAAGGGAACCCTCGTCATGGGGGCATGGGAAACTCATGATAAACCAAAACAGTTGAAACTCTGGCAATAAATAAGCCCACAAACGGTCTGTGTTTGTTGACTTGGTTTAAACAAGTTTATTGGGTGGGGTGGGGTGGGTGTTTGGGGGTTTAACGTCCTTTTCCACCACCTTGACCTCAAAGACGGGGCAACTACGAAACAGCCAGCACAAGTATTTGGCCCCAGCCGGGATACGAACGCACGACCGGAGGATTAGAAGTCCAACGCTCTACCATTCGGCCACCCCGACTCCCCTAAACAAGTTTATTGCAGTACGGACTGTAACTGAACAATTAATGAGCACAAACAAGCAAAGCTTCTGGTAATGCTCAGGGTGGAACAAATACAGTGTGACAGTATTGCTATGGCAATTAAATTAAATTAAATTAAATTAAATTAAATTAATCCTAGAGTCTGACGAATTAACACTACAGGAGAAAGAGAGAGAGAGAGAGAGAGAGCGAGAGAGAGAGAGAGAGAGAGAGTGGGGGGGGGGGTCTATGTGTACACACAACGAGAAAAAAAGGTGATCATTGTAGTGATGGAGCCTGATGAAGGCTGAATTTCTGACCGACCCTTGAAGCGACGATCATTGACTAGGGGTCATGTTCGAATGACTACAAGTACTTTACTGTGCTCAAGAAATTCAATGTCAGTAGTATAATTTGAGACCGATCATCCATAGGGAGCGATCATCCCTAGGGAGTCGGGACCTGCAGGACCTTAACCTCAGGTCACGACCTTAACCTCAGGTCACAGCCTTAACCTCAGGTCACGACCTTAACCTCAGGGCAACTTTATGACCTAAACTTCAGGGCACGACCTTACCGTGACAGTCGAGAAGTAGAGTAATGGACTTTCAGGGCTCCGGTCGTGAGTTCGAATTCTGGATGGAAGAAAAAAAATTGTGCTGGCTTTTTCCTCGTTGCCCCGTCTTTGATATCATCCTGACGTTAAAAGAAAAACGACGTTAAACCTTAAAACCCACCCATCCACATTTCTCGTCAGTTCTGATGTATAGTGGTTGTGTTTGTCAGGTACCTGAAGGAGCTGCTAATTCATGACATGCACACGGACCGCACGTGGTATTGTGTGTATGAGGACTGGATCGGGGCAGGTCCGGACTTGGAGCCGCTGTGTGTGGAACTACCCACCTTGACAGAAAAGGAGTTACATCGACACCGTGTTCCACGCTTCCTTTATCGGGTATTCAAAACGTTGACAGAAACAGAGTAACACTGACACCGTGTATTGCGCTTTCTAAATCGGGTATTTCTAACATCCAACCGCAAGGCTACATCGACAGCAATATAGAGCTGACTTATCTCTGTCCTGTTGGTTGTGACTTAAAACTTTTTTGTTGTTGTTGTTTGTTTTTAGTGACGTGTAAAGAAAAGTTTAGAATTAAATCTTAACACATTTCGCGCACGTGTATCCCACGTTTTTGGAGTAGTTTTCGGTTTTGGACCTGTATGCGAGATTCAGGCAAGATTAACGGTTCCTTGGCGGCTCTGCCGTCAGGTCGTCGCTATCGCTGCCCAGCATGTAAGACAAATAGACGGAAACTCTCATTTGTTCATTTGTTCCCGTTGCCGTCCGTCTACTCAATAATCTGTGATAAATACGGTGTGTGTGTGTGTGTGTGTGTGTGTGTGTGTGTGTGTGTGTGTGTGTGTGTGTGTGTGTGTGTGTGTGTGTGTGTGTGTGTGTGTGTGTGTGCTGCTGTTGAATAAGTGTGATAATTACAATTAAGTGTTAGGTATGGATGTTCTTATGCTTTTTAATTCTTAGAGTGGTGAATTGTTTTATTTCTTAGTGATTTGTCATTTAAGGCTGTATAATTATAGAGTTTCTTTCTTTTTTCTTTATAGCGTTTGTTATATTATTTTAGAGCCCGTCCGAACATTTAATTGCCCCATGAGGGATGAATAAAGTAATTTGAACTTGAACTTGAACAAACACGAGTACAATCAAAGTGCAACACTCCCACTAAGCCAGATTAAAATCAATGCAGACATAAATTAAACTTTGTTTTTAGTGAGGCTACTCGTGCACAACCCCAAACTTACTTGGTAGGAATTGAGTCAATAGACCAGCCTTGAAGTCTCGCTGAATTTGAAAGTGTTCGGCTGGACTCTGGCTCGGGTGTCTCTGCGGGTCCTTCGGGGCGGTCGGTGGTCTAGTGGTTGACTTGTCACCAGTGCGAGAAGTCAAGGGTTCGAGTCCCACTGGGGGCAAAGAATTTTTCCTACTCGTATGTGGCACCGTCCATTCAGGGGAGCCGGGGTGGTCGAATGGTAGAGCGTTGGACTTCTAATGCTCGGGTCGTGAGTTCGATCCCGGCTGGGGTCACATATTTGTGCTGGCTTTTTCATCGTTGCCCCGTCTTTGATATCGCCCTATGTGGTGGAAAAGGACGTTAAACCCCCAAACACCCACCCACCCACCGTCCATTCGGGCCGATCGTCGGGAGTTCTCTCCAGGTACTCCGGCTTCCTCCCCCTCTGCTTTGGAAATGTTCAGCCCACCAAATTTGAAAAATAATTGCAATTCTGAATTCCGAAATTTAAACAGCTGAGCTGACCCTTCGCACCACGTGATTGTAATGTGTTTATGTCCAGTGTGTGAGAGTATGCGTGTGATTCACGTGAGCGTGCTTGTTGGGTTCAGTTCGCGGCGCTTTGAGGCGATTCACGAAATTGGGTAAAACGCCTATACAATACTAATTATTATTATTATTATTATTTACTGCATCAAAATTCATACGAGACAGTAGCCACGATAGACGTGCTGGTCCTAGTACGGAGGCAGCCTGAATTTCCCAAATAAATAGTGAAGCAGTTGAAAAGAAAAAAAAAAAAAAAAAAGGAGAAAAGAACGGTTTGGAACTTGAATCAATGAAAACTAGCATTATTACAGTATTACAGTATACTACTTTGATCAGTTTCTAATGTGTGGGAGTTTTGTGTTGCACGTGCAGGCAGGACGAGCGATGCGTGACGGTTGTTTACTGGTTGGTGTGGTGGCCCACCCTCGTCACAGTCGCTTCACTCGTGTACAGCGGCTCGCCTGTGTCTTGTGTATGCTGCTCTCCAGTATGACGGCCAGCATCCTATTCATCCGAGATTACTTCGAACATGTAAGAAGCCTGTATGTCCACAACTGAACAACACACTTTCACGTGCTGAAGAAGTCTGCCCACTCGATTGGCATGTAGCCCTTCACGTGGGTTTGGCACATCTAAAGTAAACACCGGCTATGTTATAGTCAGCAGAAATCAGTTTGTCAGTTCATTTCTATGGGCGTGAGATTTTTGCGCCACTAGCACATGTCTTTGTGGGGGCGTCAATTTTGTGAATAGCTTAACCATAGCTACTTCTGTTACAAGCAACGTACCGTACCATCTCAGTACAGTAGAAGACCCCTCCCCTCCCTCCCCCCCCCCCCACACACACACACATACTGGCATGGGATTCTTTCAAACTTTGATGATGACCACTTAGTCTGATTACGATTACCATGGAAACTACACTTTCTGCTGTGTAAGCAGTATTACAAAGGCTTCGGTACCGAAGTTTATTGCAATGTAATAATTGAAACAGGCGTCTTTTTGTGTTTCAGCCCCTATCAGGATTCACCCAAGTAAACTTTCTGGCATTGGTCAACAGCATCAAGACTGCGTTGATGGTCTTTCCCGTCAACCTACTCTTGGTTGTCATGTTCAGAAACATCGGCCCGCGCTTCAGATCCATCAGCAATGAACGCAAGTCCCAGCTGGAGCTTATGGCCAGGATGCTGTCCTCGACCAGCCCGGAATGCTCCACTACACAACGGTCACCAGGATTCTCTTGCGTTGGATCATGCTGTTCGCGATCGTCTGTTGAAACACCGCCCTCGAGATCTGAAAAACATTGCTCCAAAGAGCTCTCGTCGGCGAAGGCGGGGCAGGCAAGGCAAGTCTCTTTTGCAGAACCCTCTTCGAGACGATCCGTGCCTGAACAACAGTCCTCTGGACAATCTTTCTCTGCACAGCCTTCCTCTGGACAAACATTGTCTGCACAAAAGTCCTGTAGACAATCCATCTCTGCACAAACTTCTCCTAGACAATCCATGACTTCACAACTTTCAACTGGACAATCTGTGTATGCCCAACCTTCCTCTGGACAATCCTTGTCTACACAATCTTCCTATGGACAGTCCTTGTCTGTGCAACCTTCCTCTGGACAATCCTCATCTATACAACCTTCCTCTGGACAATCCTCATCTACACAACCTTCCTCTGGACAATCCTCATCTACACAACCTTCCTCTGGACAATCCTCATCTGCACAACCTTCCTCTGGACAATCCTCATCTGCACAACCTTCCTCTGGACAATCCTTGTCTGCACAACCTTCCTGTGGACAATCCTTCTCTGCACAACCTTCCTCTGGACAATCCTTGTCTGCACAACCTTCCTCTGGACAATCCTCATCTACGCAACCTTCCTCTGGACAATCCCCATCTGTACAACCTTCCTCTGGACAATCCTTACCAGCACAACCTTCCTCTGGACAATCCTCATCTGCACAATCTTACCTCACACAACCCTCGGCCGTCCATCACTCCACGACACAAGATTCCTCTACACAACCGGCTTCCTCAGGAAAACCTCCTACTAACTCCATACACGCACGGTCCTCTTTTGAGCAGCCCCCTGAGAGGCCCGCCGCCCCTGCGCCTGTAACATCGAAACAATCACTTGTGCAGGAATCAGCAGCACAAGCTGAAAGGGGGACTCGAGAATCGTACTTGTCTAAGCTTTCGCGCAGACAGGTGGAGCGAGGGTTGATTTTTCTCGACGGTGTTGAACACTCAGAACGACGTACTCGTAGACAACAATCTACTGCTCGACCTCCCCGTGTTGTGCTTCTTCCAAAGGGATCCTTCGGTTGGGCGCCACCTGACCAAACCCAGGCACAGCAAGCTAATTCAAAACCCAAAGAGGCTGCTAGAAGTAGAGCGTCAGAGACATACCTTGCGAAACTACTACGCAAGAAGACGGACGTTATTAAGGAAAATCAGCGCCGTGAGTTATACGATTACCTTTTGACTGAGAGTTTTTGTCAGGATCTGCACACAAATCCCTCTTCGGTCAGCTTGCCACAGTCCAAGAAGGTAAGACCCCAACGCAAACGACGTGTTCTGGACGAAGAGAAAATACGACAGTTACTATACAATATGGCATGGACCAAAGATGAACCTGACGAGGAAGAAACTTCTGAGAAGAACATTGACCTGGCAACAGAAGGAACTGAGGGTCAAAATGTCCCGTCTGAAACACAACCGGCAGCTGAAAGGAAGAGGAAGAAGACAGCTCGTTCGCGATCCCCATTCTACAAGTAAGTTCCCTTGCCGTGTGTAGTCTTTCACAATACGATGCTGCCACGATGATTGTTACCACAGATACCTTATAAAGAAGCGCTATAATGCAGCAGCTGGCTCTCAATGATTCGTCCTCCAGCCCTGCGTGCATTGAGCATCTCAAAAGAGACAGATATGTGCCCCGAGGATTACCATATCATACCATGCCATGCCATATGTGCGCAGAGAAGAAGTCTACCATACCATACCATACCATACCATACCATACCATACCATACCATACCATACCATAGACACCACTTCGTAGTTTTTAGTCCCCATCGAAATATTGTACTGCTGTTCTTCTGGAAACTCGTCTTCTTTACTAACGTAGGCAAATTCCAGTGATTGCATTTCAGCAGAATGTACCGTGATGGAAGAGGCGTATGCGTGCAATTTACTACGCGCACAATCCTACTCACAAACTTCTGTTTTACTTACAGGATAAGTGCAGGCCACTCAGTCATCTCATGCTCAGCAACGCCTCAGTCCCCACGATCGAAACGTCGTGAACTGCGAGTCCGAGTTCAAACAAACCAGAAAGTCAAATCTATTGAGGTTATTTCGAAACATCGTGAGGCCATTTCTTCCCGACGTCGTAAAGCCAGCCTTGGAGCAAGAAGCGGTGTTGCTTCTGAGGACAATCACGACTTGTTTCATAAAACTGCTGCTCCGTGCGAACGCTTTTCAGAACCACAGCACGACGACGTTGCTACTCCAAGTGAGGATGGTACTTCGGAAATACAAGTACGGTATATAGACGATTCTTCTTCGGGGGGAGAATCGATTTCTGCGTCATATGATGAAACTCCGCCCGCACAGCATCGTAACTCATTTTACACATCTTTTCATTTGTTATTTTCTTTTATATATCATGGATACGTATTTACAATACGCATAATAAAGAATCAACTTTGTTTTTCACTATTTAAAAGCTCCTAAATCGTGGACACTGCACTGAAAAATGAACTCTTTTTGAAATGTGCAACTGATGTATCGAAATTAATTCATTGACAAAGTGAAAAGAAAGGTTCTAAGTAACGAATTTTGAATACAAGTTTTTGCATGTGGATCAAAGGCTGCTTGCCACTTCTGTCGTCAGAGAGTGTTTTTAGGCAATTTGTCATGATGTAATTTTCTTCCGCAGAGTTCAGCATCGAAAGACATCCAGTCACGAATACAGAGACTTCCTCCAAATCTACAGCAGGCTGCTCCGAAGAAAGCAGCAAAGCCGAGAAAAACCTCAGCCAGAATGCTATTCATGTTGAAGAGACGCATTCACACGCTGTCCACAATAGTAATCAGTTCCAAGATACGGACACAAACAACAGCTGTAGCCTAGGAAACAGGACAGTCCGTGAGGCGGCGGCGAATCTGTTAGAAAAACTCCGGTGAGAATTTTTTCTTTTGTAGTTATAATCATAATAATAATAATAATAAATTGCTTTTATATAGCGTAGTATCCCAGCAGATGCTGGCTCAGAGCGCTCTACAATTACAAACACACACACACACACACACACACACACACACACACACACACACACACACACACACACACACACACCACTTTCATAAAATACAGCTAGGATCTCGATAAAATAAGTGAAATAAGCTGGGGGGGGGGGGGGGTGCGTTATTTGCAGATGGATAGAGTTGTGCAGGCAACAAAGACCATTTCGCAGCTAATTAACTAAGAGGGAGAGAAGGCTGACTGGAAGAAGTGGGTTTTTAGTTTGGTTTTAAAAACTGTTAAAGATGGAGACTGACGGACATGTAGAGGAAGTGAATTCCAAACTCTCGGGACCTGGTACTGAAAGGACCTCCTGCCAAATGTAAGTTTCACACGGGTGATGGTGAGAAGTTTTTCTGAACTGGACCGGAGAGTTCGTGGTGGGTCGTAAGAGGTCAGACAAGATGACAAGTATGCTGGCAGTGTACCATCGTAGAAGCGATAGGCAAGGGTTGCGAGTTTAAACAGTTATCTGTGGTGGTGAAATGTATTTTGTCGGAAATGTCTTCATTCGGCGTTATCGTGGTGGTATCTGGATGTCGAATTCTGTATACCGCTGTAACACGCGAGGTTCCCCAGCATGAAGTGCCCCGCGTAGACACAGTTTGGGGCTGGATGCGCCCTCTGTCGATGGAACTTGAGACTAGACGTGGGCCTTGTCTATGCAGCTTGAGGATGGAAGTGCCCCGGGCAAATGCAGCTTGGTGTGGCCTTGGTCTATATGCAGTTTAAGGCTGGATGTGCCCCGGGTCTACGCAACGTGAGGCTAGAAGTGCCCCACGGGTGAGCAACTTGAAGCTGGAAGTGCCCCGGGTCAATGCAGCTTGATGCTGGAATCGCCCCGGAGTCAAACAAGCCCGGGGAGTGCATCTGGCGTATGACACCGGGATGCCGGCTAATGTATATATCGGGACTAATACTGATGTACTCACGCTGTGCCTGTAATACACTTACACGACGGGCCATTGAATGTTACCACGGTGCTGCCTTGCTGTCGTGAAGTGCGTGACGCGGGTCAACGGGACTGATAATTATGCAAATGCTATTCCTATTTCACACTTTCAGGACAGGCGATTGGATGTTGCCCTGGTGGTGCCGTGACGTCGCGTGGTGCACGGTGGGACTGATCTGCATATCCTGCACCTTGGTAAGCGCGCTAGCGGGCCTGAAGCTCGGGGACAAGTGGGTGTACCACTGGGCCTACGTGGCCACAATGTCTGTCTTCCAGCAGCTCTGCGCCGAGCCCCTCTTCCTCATCATTCTGTCCGCCATCGCCATCTTTGTTTCCAACAAGGGGAGAAATGTAAAGTGGGAGTTTAGTCTCGACCTTGAGGGTAAGATGTCATTTATTTAAAGGACCTCGTTTTAAGATTTTAAGACTCACAGATCATTCTGAGCTGTTTTGGTCGTGTCTTGCATCACACCACTAAGACACACACACAAATACATGCACAGACAGGTTTGCGTTCAGCTGATTGTTCAAAGCCAAAACAGTAGCAGGTGACAATATCGTATACGACACTCGACCTTGTAGCTGGGTTTTGCTCGTTTGCACGGCCATCAAACGTTACTGTGTTACATTTTGAACTCTGCTAATCTTTAGAATAGAATATTTCGAGTGCTACGGCGCAGTCTAGTCACAAGAGCAACTCTTCCAAAACATGTCCCGCTATATAAAAACCTAGTAATTGTAGCAATAGGGCCTTTAAACCCTTAAAGGCCCGCCGTCCGATATTTCTAGGCTCATATATCGTTCGGAGCTGTATTAGCAGTGTCTAGCATTATACCATTCAGACACACGCAAAGTTCCAACCCCATGCAGGCTAGTATTGAACACACAGAAGCCGAAACGCACAGCGTCGGCCGCCAAAGTCTTGTAATACGGCTGATTACGCCAGCAAACATGGAATCGACCTATACTTGAACTTGAAAATAGCTTATTTACAAGCTCACTCAGAAGCTGTCTTCACAAAACAGTTATCAAACATTTGTCCTTGTCTTCGAACAATCCTCACAGCACGCAGAATGAAATGCATGACTAGGGGGTGGGGGAGTTTAACGTCCTTTTGCACCACGTAAGGGTGATAGCATGACTAGGGAAGAAGAATGTACATAACATAACACATTTATGGTCTCCTAATGTTTGTCCTGCCTGCAGATATCGCGTCAGACTTTCGCCCCAGAAGAGCAAAGTCAAAGCCCACTGCACTTTATACCCCTGCTCGTTTCCATTACCCGGAGTCTGTACATCAGGTACGTGGACGTCATGTGGTTTTGTTGTTGCTGTTGTTGTTCATGGTGATGCTCGTCTTGTAACTCCAAGCATGTGCTATGTCAATCAATAAACAGGTGATAGAAAAACAAAGACAAAACAAAACAAAAAACTCTTGCCGGTCCCCCCCCCCCCCGCTCTGCTGCAAAGACCATACAAACCCCATCCTGTCAGAACACTCATGTCACGGAATTCAGCGGCATGCAACAGAACTCCGGTGTTGGCCTCAAGAGTCAAGGAACACAAAGATGATGAAGTAAATAAGTATGTAAAACACCCGAAAAATAACGAACAGAGCTCAGAGGACGTGTGGTCAAGCAAGATTCCCTGCTGTCCCCCGTAGTCTTTCGGACCAGTAAGACAAGCAGAAGGTGGCAGCCATGTAGAATTAACATTATAGCCTGGAGCCACGCCCTCTGGTTCTCCAGTGGGTACCCATCTGATTTTCTTTCTGCCGTGCAACGGAACAGCACAGGAAGTTCATGGTGTCCATGATGTTATTTGACGGGAAAAGGGGTGATTTCAAGATGAAAGACATCGACATAATGGTCTTTTTCCCACAAATGACGTCATGGATTTACTGCGTTTTGCCACTACACGACAGCTTTGTCAAACAAATCGAGGGTTCTTTGCTATCGATACAGATAAAATGAAGAGAGATAGAACCTCCGAACACTCCGACGGACAATCCCACATACGAGATTTGTCTGAGCATTAGTGCACTGTGATTGGCGGCACCGACCTGCCAATGAGAATCTGGCCACATGTCAGTTGCCCGAACACCTTCTCCTTCTCACCACCGATGTATGGTACAGGGTTACGCCATCACGAGACGACTCCAGGAGGAAGACTACGCTCTCGGGGTGGTTGGGGAGGTGGTTTCCTACTTGACCTTCTTCATAATTGTGCTGATGGCGTCCACGGGACAGCACAGCGTGCATCAGTACTTGACCACTGTTGTCGTCCGAGAGATGTTTGTCGAGGGCGGTTTCGCCAACGCATCGATTGCTCCACAAGAGGTGACAATGAACCCGTGCCTACCTGCCCTATCCCCCCCCCCCAACCTCCCTTAACTCTTAAAAGCCCAAGAAAACCTCTCAGTTTTCACTTAAAATCTTAGATAACTGGGAGCCATTTCAAGCCACTGTCACGCAACCTAAATCGATCTCAGGCCCAGCAGGGAAGGCCCCACGCCTTGCGCAATAGTGCCTCCTATTAGTGTGCAGTGTCTTGTTGCTTTTATATTTTACACACACACACACACACACACACACACACACACACACACACACACACACACACACACACACACACACACACACACACACACATACCACCACCACCACCACCACCAGCACTACCACCACCATCAGTCAACAAATACAACAGCGACACCAAAACTCAACAACAACAAAAACAACAGTGACAAATCATTTTTCGTGTTTGTATTTTGTTTGTTGCTGCCAACTGTGTTCAGGTCAGCCGGAAGGAACACGTGCTCCCATACGTACGCGATACCTTCCTCCCCTCAATGGTCGCGTATCATGACAGGTCCACTTCTGCGCGTGACATCTACTCTCTGGGACAAGCCAGACTCAAACAGACACGGTGCTTCAAAGTTACAAGTAGGTATTGATTGTTGGGGGCGGACGGTGGTCTATTGGTTAAGCCTATACAAAACTCATTATTATTATTATTACTTAGTCACCAGTGCGAGAGGTCAGGTTCGAGTCCGACTCGGGGCGAAGAATTTTTCATTTCAATTTATTCGGGTCGACCGTCGGGGGTTCTCTGCGGGTACTCCGGCTTCCTCCCCCTTTGCTTTGGAAATGTTCAGCCCACAAAATTTAAAAATAAATGCAATTCTCAAAATCCGAAACTTAAATTGCTGAGCTTTCCCTTCGTACCACGTAATTGTAATGTGTCCAGTGTGTGTGAGAGAATGCCTGTGATTCGCGTGAGCGTGCGTGTTGGGGTCAGCTCGCGGCGCTTTGAGCCAAATATTTGGGATAAAGCGCCTATATGAATGCGCTTTATTATTATTATTATTATCAACATCATCATCATCATCATCATTGTATTTCAGGCTTCTTGTAAACGAGTTGGGGTGGGATGGGGATTTGGGGTGGTGGTGGTGTGTGTGTGCGTATAATTGTGTGTGTGTGTGTGTGTGTGTGTGTGTGTGTGTGTGTGTGTGTGTGTGTTGTTGGAGCGGGGGAAGGGGGTGGGGGCGGGGGGGGGGGGGGGTGTATAGAGATGTGGAGGAAGGTGGGTTTGGGGCAGGTGGGTGTGAGAGCTAAGATAAATTATCTCATGATTCAGTGGAGTTTTTACACCTACAGTTTTGTTCAAGTTCGTTCTTTTATTTGCAGGACCGTACACAGCAGTGTACAGGCTGTTTAAACGCACGTACGCTGCCCATCCGAGCTGCTCCATGTTTAACGAGGACCATACAGGCTTCAATGGAAGCTGGCAGCATCCTCTTCAAAACGCCTCCGCGAATTTTCCGTCTCACTTCTCATACATGCGGGAAGGCAACTCTAGTCACGACAGTGACAGGCAGGACAAAACCGTGAGTCAAAGGTTACCTCCCCTTGCAATGACTGCATCCGCGGTGTCTCCATGGGTGTACCAGTCGGCGGAAGAGCTGCACGATATAGTCACGTGGGGTCAGAGAGGCTGGTATTCGGGCGGAGGCTACGCGGTGGATCTTCCCATGCATGTGGAGGAAGCGCAGCAGGTTATTTATGGGCTACATCCTGCGCGCACGCTTAAGGCCGTTCTTAACCGGGCGAACTTTTGGTTCGCGAACTAGGATCGAAGAGCACGGCGAACTAGATTCGCGCACGTTGTTTCTTAACCGACCGAACACGTCTTCGCAAACCCTGGTTCGAAAGGTACGCCGAACTAGGTTTGAGGTCTGCACAGCGTGTCGTGGGAACCCTCGCGATCCTTTGGCCGATCCTGCGCTCTGACTGGTTGCTCGGGGAGAGCTGTTGTGCGCATGTCGTCTCGATCTACGAAGGCGGCCAATTTGGTTGTTTACGATTGTCTCAACTTCCGCCTTGTTCGGGGGATGACGTATGCGTATCGTGAACGGTCGGTTAAGAAAGAGAACTAGTTCGGCCGAACCTCTGGAACTACGTATGTGTGTGCGCTCGCCCTGTTCGTATACAATACACAGTTCCCCGAACAAGTTCGCCGGACTGGTGGTTCGCCCGGTTGAGAACGGCCTTTACGTGAATACACACGCCTTCACTCACAGTCAGACGAACATTTTAACAAATCATTATGGTTGTGTCTTGCGTAGGGTCAAGTATTTTCCCTCACCTAGGCAATCTCTTTCTATATTTATAACGTGTTGAGGTCGAACGTAAGCTAGTTTCGTCGTGCATGCTTGATGTCTTTCCCCTTGACTTTGCACAGTGTGTGTGTGTGTGTGTGCGTGCGTGTGTGTGTGTGTGTGTGTGTGTGTGTGTGTGTGTGTGTGTGTGTGTGTGTGTGTGTGTCTCTCTCTCTCTCTCTCTCCCCCTCTCTCTCTCTGGGGAGCCAGGGTGGCCGAATGGTAGAGCGTTGGACTTCTAATGCTCGGGTCGTGAGTTCGTATCAGTCCCGGCTGGGGCCAAATATTTGTGCTGACTTTTTCATCGTTGCCCCGTCTTTGATATCACCCGTATGTGGTGGAAAAGGACGTTAAACTCCTAAACACCCCCCCCCTCTCTCTCTCTCTCTCTCTCTCTGCGAGCGCAAATGAAAAACATGAACCGTAGTCGAGTCTGCGCAAAATTTGGAAAATCCCCAGTAAAAGTCCGCCCCAGCAGGGGATCATTTCAACCCAGAATCTGCGCGCAGATACCACTTGTGCGTGTTCAAGTCCTTGTCGAGGGATTCTCCCTGGACTGCCCTGGTTCTGAAGCACGCTCCGCCAAGCTGCCTCACTGCTCTGTTCTTTTCACCGCCTCACAACTTACTTGTTGTGACTAATTGCATTTTCAGATGGTGGACAACCTACTGAGGGCCAGGTGGCTGGACGAGAAATCATCCAGTGTCAGTTTGAAGGCTTCCTTTGTCAACCCGAACCTTGAGCTTCTGATTTCTGTAAAGGTCCTGTGTATGTTGATGCGAGCGAACGTAATATAAGGCGTTGGTGGTGATTTAGTTGGTCGGGTTTAAACGCGCTACATCTGTTTCCTTGTATTACTAAGCCAGCTTTTTTTTTTTTTTTTTTTTTTGCCGCCCCAACTCTTTGCCAGCTCCAGTTGTGTTCCTCCCTGGTGAAGGATGAAATCCACGGAGGGCTCGAAAGCTGGGGCAATTTTTATTATGCCTGATAATGGAGGTGAGGATGGTGGTTAAATGATGGTATGGAGGTCCGTGTGGTTTGGGACTGCAGGACAGGGCAGCATTCCACGCTTCCTGTCATAAATATTCCGGCGTTAACCAGGCCCGGGAACTACCGGGACGGCATCTGCGGCGCCGGCCGCGTAATCGTCCACATCATAAGACGGTCAAAGGAAGCACCCCCAAAGTCGCACCCGTGAAGTGGGTGAATCTCGGCTGTGTGGCAACAGCCTCCCCATTTGGCCCATAACACACCCGCTCTGGGTAGGAGCCGACCTAGGTAGGAAAAATCCCGCTTGCCTCGGCTGGGACTCGAACCCGGGTCTCCCGGTCCATGGTCCGAAGTGCTAACCACTATATAACGGGGCCCGGTCTTTTGGAACAATATTATTTCGCTTGTGAGTGCGCTTGTATGCTCGCGATACTCTATTTTTTACTATTATTTTTTTGTGCTACTTTATTATCCCTTTCGGGAAATTCGGCTGCTTCCCCCGGGGGAAGCGCGTCGCCGCGGTGCAGCGCCACCCAATACCTATCGTATTGTTTTTTGTTTTTTGTTTTTACAATTTTGCTGGGGGAGGAAAGCCGGATAACCCGGAGAGATGTTGTTGCGGTACAATGTTGTTTACACTTTGCGCGAGCTGTCGAACATTCAGATTCTACGACGGGTGGTGCAACACTCTCGCGCAGCATATTAGCCGCGTCAGTGAGTACGCTCCTATTGGCTCAGTGCCAGAATTTGAGATGCTGTCACTGTGCAGGTGTCTATACGTGGTGTGATGCTTGGCACCACGAAAACGGCTCAGAAAGATCTGTTAGCATAAAAATCGTAGAGGCTGCGACTTTAAACCTACCCACCGACCTTTCATTAATTTTTTTTTTATAGAGTGTATGGCAGTTTGAGGGAAAAAAAAATAACAAAAACCTATGCCTATATATTCCCTATTAGCCTCAGGCATCATATAGTCACCCCTAAAAATGCTTCAATCTAAAAACAATTACCACCATGGACAGACCATTCAAAGGCACGCACCTGCATTTTTCAAAAAAAAATTGAATGTCTCCTTTCCGCTCAGACCTTACTGGAGTAATGCACGTCTACTTTCTGCCTGAGAGGCAGTTCACACAAATCCACTTGCCTCACCTGTGTCCGACCTCTGTGCAAAAGTCCCAGCTTCACTGGCAGCTTGCCTCTTTGTGACCGCCTGGCATAAACCTTGATTTACATAACACAAAAACCACGAAAATCACGCTTTTCGTACAACAAAAATCACTACAGACTAGCACACTTTCCAAACAGGGTACGTCAGATAAATACCAAACATGACCCCACGGTCATTTTTTGTGCTTACGCGTGTTAACAAAACAAAACAAAACAAAACAAACAAACAAACAAACAAACAAACAAACAAACAAACAATGGATTTCTTCGAGCTAACTTTTTTTTGTTTGTTTTGCTGCCTCAACTTTTGGCCAGCTCCAGTGGTGTTCCTCCCAGGTAAATGGATAGAATCCACGGAGGGCTCGGAAACTGGGACAATTTTTATTATGCATGATGATGGGGATGAGGATGATGGTAAGATGATGCTATGGAGGTCCATGTGGTTTGGGACTGGGGGACAGGGCCGCATTCCACGCTTCCTGTCATAAATATCCCGGCATTAACCAGGCCCGGGAACTACGGCACCTGCGGTGCCGGCCGTGTAATCGTCCACATCATAAGACGTTTCATACCAAGGGAAGGCACCCCCAAAGTCGCACCCGTGAAGTAGGTGAATCTCGGCTGTGTGGCAACAGCCTCCCCATTGGGTCCATAGCACACCCGCTCTGGGTAGGAGCGACATTGGTAGGAAAAATCCCGCTTGCCTCGGCTGGGACTCGAACCCGGGTCTCCCGGTCCATGGTCCGAAGTGCTAACCACTACACTACGGGGGCCGGTTTCGAACTAACTTTCGTTGTTGTGCCCGTCCCAGATTTTATTCGAGTTTGACTCGTCCGTCAGCATCGTGATAACACCCGATATCATGACCACGGAGAGTTCGTTGGAAATCCACGAAATACCGGCCCTGCATCGCGGCCATGGAGACACTGTTCACCATCTACATCTTTGTGTACGCGTGCAACAAGGTATTGGCGGTGTACCAGGCGGGGCTGAGGAAGTGCCTCTGTAACGGCTGGTTCATGCTGGAGCTGACTATTACAGTGACGGGGATCGTTGTCATTGTACTGGAATTTGTTGAGGTACGGACAGTGGTGTTGATTGGTGACGCTGGCTAAATGTTTCTTAACAACAACAACACGAACAATAACAACAATGTCAACATCATCATCATCATCATCATTATCATCAACAACAACAGCACAAAAAACATCATCATCATCATCACCAAGAACAACAACAAAAGGAAAGAAAGAACAAATCTGCGAAAAAATATACAGAATACCAGCCACGGCCCCCCCCCCCCCCCAAAAAAAAAAAAACAAAAACAAACAAAAAAAAAAAAAAAAAAAAAAACTACAAAAAAAACCACAACAACAACAACAACAAAACAACAACAACAACAAAAATCAAACAAAAAGCCCAAATAATCAAACAAAAAACCCAAAAGACATAAAAAAAAAAATCCTCAAAAAAAACTCAAACAGAACACAAAGCACAAAACACCAAAACAAACAAGAACAACGACAAACAAAAACATCCTCCCAAAACAGCAACAACAAAAAACCCACAAAACAAAACAAACAAACAAACAAACAAACAAACAAACCACAAAACAAAAAATGACAAAGCCAACGACAACAACAAAAATAAGACCAAACAACAGCAACGACAATGACAAAGAACAGGACCAACAACAAACCACAAACAAGCAAACACTAAAACAACAACAAAAACAACAACAGCAGTATGACTGTGTACCGTTGTTTGTAGTTCACCTACATGTTTTGCTTTTCTGTGTTGTAGTTCATGCAGCAACGAACTCTATTCCATCGTCTGAACAACGCAGGACTGGGTCAATGTCTGCTTCTTACAAAAATCATGACAACCAAAATGGTGATCTGAGAATGAATGCGTCTTGTCGACATTTCTGTTCGAAATACAAATACAAAGGTGAGTAGTGGGTGGGTGTTTGAGGTCGTCTGTTCCACCACATAAGGGTGATGTTAAATACAGAGCAACAAGAAAAAGGCCAGTAGAAATATTTGGCCCCGGCCGGGATTCGAACCCACGGCCCGCGCATTGGAAGTTAAACACTCTACCGTTCGGGTGTTGTGGGTGTTTAGGAGTTTAACGTCGTCTTTTCCACCACGTAAGGGTGATATCAAAGACGGGGCAACGAGAAAAAGACCAGTACAAATATTTGGCCCCAGGCGGGATTCGAACTCCCGGTCCGCGCATTGGAAGTCCAACGCTTCACCGTTTGGCTGTCCCCTCTCCCCAATAAAAAAGAAAAAGAAAAAAAGGGTGAGCGGTGGTCTAATAGGTAGCGCGTCGGATTTAGCCGCTGCGCTACTGAACGGCCGTCACCAATGTCATGGCGATGAAGCGTGGGTTCGAGCCCAGGTCGAGCTTGTGATATGTGATACCGGTTTTTCCTGGCTGCCGGGCTGCTCATCGGGGGTTTCTCTTCGGGTTATCCGGCTTTCCTCTCTCCAGCAAAATTGATTTTTAAAAAAAGTTAGGTATTGGGTGGCGCTGCACCGCATCGACGCGCTTCCCCCGGGGGAAGCAGCCCGAATGTCCCGAAAGACATGATAAAGTAGTAGTAAACACACACACACACACACACACACACACACACACACACACACACACACACACACACACACACACACACACACACACACACACACACACACACACACACACACACACACACATGTCAGTTTTGCTGTCTTTGGTTCCAGGCGAGGCAGATCTTCATCGCCCTCCTTCTGGCTCTAGTCGTGCTCAACAGCTTCAGGGTGTTCCGTGTCAACCGACACTTCGTCACCCTTGTCGAGACGTTCCGAGCCGCCGACAGAAGCCTTCTTCATTGGTGCTTCGTGGTCCTCGTTCTGCTGATAGCTTACGCTAGCTACGCTAACGCCGTCCTCGGCTTCAACCCGAAACTCGAGGTACATGTATTGCAAGTTAGTGGTTGGTAAGCATTATGGGTGGCCTGCGCTTAGAAAGATCAGAAGTTTGGTTAAGGAGTCTGAAATTGCACGAGCAAAGCCTCATTGTACCATTATTTTTATGTACTTTGGTTCGTGAATTTGTCAGGCTCTTGATTTTGATCTTGACTGCCGGACAAACACATTGCGCCACCATGACTAATAATAATAATAATAAGGGTGCAGATTTCTAAAGCGGCTTACCTAACTATGAGCTCCAGGCACTTAACAAATAAACACACACACACAAAAATCAAGTTCAAGTAAGTTCAAGTAATTTATCCTACCCTCTTGGGGGGTGGGGTGGGTGTTTGGGAGTTTAACGTCCTTTTCCACCACGTACGGGTGATATCAAAGACGGGGCAACGATGAAAAAGCCAGCACAATATGTGGCCCCAGCCGGGATTCGAACTCACGACCCGAGCATTGGAGGTCCAAGGCTCTTACCATTCGGCCACCCCGGCTCCCCCCCCCCCCCCCCCCTCTCGGGGGCATATTGAAGAAAAACGAAGAATTACAAAGGGTACAACATGTGCGGTGCACCTTATCTCCGATACATACGTACACACATACATACATACATGCATACATACATACATACATACATACATACATACATACATACATAATGCACACGCGTACACCATACCTACGTCCACACTTGTACATACATACAAACTGTAACGTAATACATACATACATGAATACCTATAATACATACAAACAAATCAAAATGCATGTATATACACGTACATTCATACCTACGTACATACATGTTCAAACGTACATACGCACATACCTACATTAATGCAGACATTAATACAGTGAAGAACGGGAAAACACTGAATTTACAAATATCAATTTGAAATATAAATACACCCCATACCTACCTACCTACCTACCTACCTAAATATATGCATAAATACGTACCTAAATATATGCATAAATACATACATTAATACGATAAAGAATTTTTATAAAAAAAATGAATATACAATATATCAGTTTGAAATATGAATACACTAACAAATCTACCTACGTAAACATAATAATGAATTGTACTTCTATAGCGCAAAATTCTCACAAAGTGACTCAATGCGCGTACTCCCGCACTCATACTAACAAATATGCACACACACACACACACACACACACACACACACACACACACACACACACACACACACACACACACACACACACACACACACAGAGCAGCAGCAGCAGCATAATAATGCATACATACATTGGCAAGCGAAAGAACAAGGTCCCAGGACACTGTCGGGCAAACTGAAAGGGGAGAGGAGCGTGACAATGAAACTCTCTGACGCACACTGTGGTGTGTAATATACAGGGCTACAGAAACTTGGGGGAGAGCATGGCAACCCTCGTCACCTTCTCCGTGGGGCTGTTCATGTCTGACGAGTACCCGGGCCTCACTCAGTACACCGCCTTTGTGTTCACCGTGTTCTTCATGACGCTGCTGTACACCATGTGCTTCGTCACCATTCTGCTGGAGGCGTTCACCTACACTCGCATGCTGGTCGGAGCCAAGTACAGCAAGAACTCGGTGCTCAGTTACCTGAAGAGAAAGCTGCGTCTGGTCATGGGGTTGCGGAGAAGTCAGTTCGAGGAGCGACGGACTGACAGAAGAAGATCCCACACAGTGTGTCGCCCTCATAAGTGATTCCTCGCTCAAAAAGCCATCCTCACAAGCGATTCCTCATCCAGTGTGTCATCCCGTCACAAGCAGTTACACACAGCCACACCGTGTCATCTTCCAGTGCTACAGAAACATCGGGGAGAGCGTGGCAGCTTTCGCCATCTTATCTGTGGGTCCCTTCATGTTCCCACCATCTTCTGATGGAGGTCTTCGTCTACACTCACCTGGGCCCGTATATAAAAGTGAAAGTCGAGGTTAATTTAACCCAGACTAGGACAAAAGAAACCCAAAAGCAAAATTAAATTTCTAGAAAAAGGAAGCGAAGAAAGGAAGGAAAAAATCCTTTTATAACGGCTCAGGCACCTTCCTGGAATGGGCCCGCTTCCTGGTTTAAAAAAAAACAACAACAAAACACAACAAACAACACAAAACAACAACCCTAGAGCCAGTTTAGTTCGAGGTTAGACTCTAACCCGGGGCTAAAAGCCCTAACCTCGACTATTACATACAGGCCCTGCTGGTGGGCTTGAAGTACAGCAAGAACTCGGCCTGAGGAAGAGTCGGATCCGTGAGCTAAATTCTTCTGGGAAGTTCTTAAAAGCAGTCTTCACGGAGAAGTAACTGGTAGGGGAGATAAAGCAACGTATGCTCTGGAGAAGGCTTTTTTCTGTGTGTGTGTGGGGGGGGGGGGGGGAGGTGCGGGGGCGAAACCAAACCATAATGGAAAATTATGAGAAATGTCAACAGCTCATTGGCTGATGACTCTCCCGTAAACAATGATGTTAATAGTAATCTAACCCTCTACCGCCCTGTGGTAGAAGGGGTCCGGATGCTCGTTCAACCCGTGACTCTTAGGACACCACTTGAATCCGGTAAAAAAAAGACTGTTTCACATACGGAATTCAAACAGCATATAAATCAGTATGGGGCTTCTAGTAAGTGAATTGAGGAATTGAGACAATGATGTGGAAGGTATATGCAAGTTTATCCAAAAAGAAAAAAAAAAAAAAAAAAAAAGAAGGAAATTTTCAGGATGTAATCTTATTCAGTGAGTGAATCGTTGCTTCTGCAAACTCTGACGGTGAAAAAACATGATGAGGATGCCGCCGATGCCGGATAGACTGAAGGTGACCATGGCTCGATCGGACACGTAGTTATGCAGTTTGCAATTATTGTCGGGGAGATAAATTAACATCCTCACAGGAAAGTCATAAGACAACCCAGGCATGTCCGTTACGTTGGCGTTGGCGTTGCACGTATTTCATGTATTTAACGGTGTTACAGAAACCTACTGTTCTGGTGAATTCTATGTTCTAGTCGTTCCTTGCATTGACGGAAAACTGACAAATAAATTTTTATTCAAATTCTTGTGATTACAATCCAGTGTGTGTGTGTGTGTGTGTGTGTGTGTGTGTGTGTGTGTGTGTGTGTGTTCTACCTGTCTCACAATATGGCTAATCAAGGGACGCTATGAGTCGTTCGCATGGCCTTGGCGAATGTGCTGCCCGAGTAGATTACTTCCCTTAGCCCACGCGAACCACACTCAACACGCACCCACCCGGCCTGAGCTCTCTCTGTCTCTATCATCTGTCTGTCCGTCGGTCTCTCTCACTGGCACACGCAAGCACAAACAACAACACCGGAGCATTGTGTCGACACATCTGAACATCGATCGCTGATAAAGTGTTACGGCTGATCTGTCCAGATTCGATGTCCCTCACCACCACTCACTTGGAAATTCCCGCTGCCCTGTCGAACGGTTGAGTTCCATTCTAAATTTATCCTCACTGGTGTCATTCAGTTGGAGAGCTTTCGGGTATATATAAACAACAACAACGCTATAACAAACACTCTATAAAAAGCAAACAAGCAAACAGTCAATGAAATAAACAAGAAAACCCAACAAACAACAACAAACCAACAACAACAAAAAACAAACACATACAAACAAACCAAACAACAACAACAACAAAACAGCACCCCCCCCCAAAAAAAAAACAAAAAAAAAAAAACAACAACAACAACAACAACAACAAAAAACCCAAAACAAAGAAGAGCAAAAACAGAAAAAAAAACACACACACACACACACACACACACACACACGCACGCACGCACGCACGCACGCACGCACGCACGCACGCACGCACGCACACACACACACACGACAACTGATTGACAAGAAACAAAACCACACGCACGCCGTTGCCGAAATGACCGAATCACGCTAAAAAGAAAAATCTGATTGGTTGGAGGTGTGTGTGTGTGTGTGTGGGGGGGGGGGGGTGCGGATGGGAAACAGTATCAGTTTAGCTATCAGTCTGGAAAGCTGACTGAGCCGATCCCGCGGATTCTGATCATGAGTGTCAAGATTTTCCGGAGGAAGCACCTGCGAAATTTCCGACCGAGAGGGACTGAGCGATGCCTTCTTTAACACATTAACCTAAATACGCCAAACTTGAGGACGGAGCGAAGATAAAGTCATTAGAAGTCTCAGACATCAAAATGACGCTAACTCCTCACCTCTGGAACCTGCGTGAACTAGAGGAAGGGGGAGGTGAGGGGGGGGGGATGTTTAACTTGAGACGGTTAATTGCCACACTCGTGTCAAGGACGCCGTAACTCCATCCTCTGACGGGCCGCGGGCGAACCGATTTGGCATCAACCATCAGACATAAACAGTTTTCACGCCTTGAGACTCACTGCCATCATTTCCTACAGCAGCGATAAAACAGGGAAGACCCTCGGGTCGCCGCGACCCGGAATCCCTCAAGAACGACAACTCTCTCCTCGGAGGTTATCTGTCCTTGGACGGCTGTCCAGCAGGGGGGGAGATAAAGACCGGGCGTATTTCTTGCCAATCAGACGCCCGCGGTCATTTTTCAGTGTCTCCCCCCCCCCCCCCCGATACAGATTCGTGCCTTGTCCGGGGAGTTTGACAGTGACTTGACTATTTGCCGAAAGACGATTTGCCGAAGGACGATACGCTGAACAGCCAAGTGCCTTTTGTTTTATTCTCTTGTTTTATTTAATCTTTCTCATATCCGTGCTGTATTCAGTCTTATTTGCAACGATCCAAATGTTTACTTCATCTCTGTAACAATATAAAACTCATGTCAAAAGAAAGGGAGCCGGGATAGCCGAATGGTAGAGCGTTGGACTTTCAGTGTTGGGGGTCGTGAGTTCGAATCCCGGCTGGGGCCAAATATTTATGCTCGCCTTTTTCTCGTTGCCACTGTCTTTGGTATCACCCTGAATATGTGGTGCAATATGACGTTACACTCCCAAACACTAACAACCATCCCCACCCACCGACCCCTGCCAAAAGAAAAGAAAATCAATGTCAGTAAAACTCTAAACGATGAAAAAAAAATTAAAAGTTTAAAACTTTTTCTTGGGGCATAAAATCCGCCCACTATTGCGGCTATTTGGCGTACCATCCGTCGGCGTATCGTCCGTTCAACGTATCATCCGTCGGCAAATCGTCCGTTCGGCGTATCGTACGTCGGCAAATCGTCCGTTCGGCGTATCGTACGTCGGCAAATCGCCCGTTCGGCGTATCGTACGTCGGCGTATCGTCCGTTCGGCGTATCGTACGTCGGCAAATCGTCCGTTCGGCGTATCGTACGGCGGCGTATCGTCCGTTCGGCGTATCGTCCGTCGGCAAATCGTCCGGTCACCGTTTTGACAATAAACATCAGATATTACACTCGCTAGGTTGTCTGGCGTCTGGCGACACTGGTGGGCACGTGGTCATTCTCAGTATCGTCCTTACAAAGCCTGATTCTCAGTCTTCCCTTTCTTATAGTCCAAGTACTGGTATTGGTATGTCGTTTAGGCCGGGCCGTTACTCAGGCTGGTGTAAAAGGAAATTCGGGCATGCTCTACTGAGATATTTTGGAATTGCCCCCAGACTCAGCTGGAAGGAGAGTCTGACAAGTTGAGACAATGCCGCCCAAGTCCAGTCCCATGATTTCCCCCATCACCGACGCGGCTAGGCCTTATCAGTCTGTGTGGATCTGGGTCGCCAGTCTGTCGTATTGTGTCTTCGGCCTGTGTCGTCTCACACGAAATATCCAGGCTTGATACTTTGATCCTCTGTATACATATTTATATGGCATTGCCGGACTACTTTCTTTAGGCTATTTATAGTTTGGAGAAACGTCCGTCTGTGCTTAACTCAATTCCCATCACCCAGACATGGTGGAAAAGGACGTTAAACAATATTTGTTTATTGCATGTAAAAATACTACCTTGCAATAACTTGGTATGTCACATCGGTATGGCAAAAGAATTTCCCTTTGAGATTTATGATTATCTTAATCTTGATATTGCGCACTTCTTTACTGAGAACCGGGTGAAGAGCAGAGCAGAGCAGAGCAGAGCAGAGCAGAGAGAGAGAGAGAGAGAGAGAGAGCTCCTACCAAACCCCTCCCTAACATAAGGAACATATAAACCTGGCATGCAGAAGCTGCTAGAGATATCCTGATCGTATCTTAGCCACCAGGGACCAGATGTTCTCTGCTGACGGTGATGAAGAACACGTCCAGAAGGCTTCCCATTCGTACCTATCACACGCACTTATCGCCAATCAGCTAGCTTTAAACCTGCCAGCTCACTCCCCGACCGATCTGGACATGGGCAGATAAGTGAACGGACCGAGGTCAAGGCAGACAACCCGGTGTCAGCGGGAGGAAGCTTGGTGGTTCATTAGTGGGGGAGAGATCTGAAACGATCTACCGAACTAGAGTGTGTGCATGTTATTTTAGTACTGCTAGGAGTCTGCTCTTGGTTTGAAATTCAATCTTGCAAAATAAACAACACCACCAAAAACATACATGAACGCAAAAACAAGAACAAGAACTGACAACAACAACAACAACAACAACTACACCACCACCACCACCACCACCACCACCACCACCACCACCACCCACACAACACAACAACAACAACACACACCACACACACACACACACACCACACACACACAACACACACACACACACACATAAAAAAACCAAACAAACAAACAAACCCAACAACCACAAAACAATCCCCCCCCAAAAAAAAAACCAACAACAACAAAAAACAAAAACAAACAAAACAAAACAAAAACAAACCAAAAAACCAAACAACACAAAAACAAACAAACAAACAAATAACAACAAAAAACAACAACAAAAACAAAACACCAAACAAACAAACAAACGAAAAACAAATGACTGACGAATGAACTCACTGAACGTGTGAGTTTCCCGAATGTCTGATAAATCAGCGGACTGATATTTTGCCTGGTCGGTTGGTCGGTTGGTTTATTGATTACCATCAATTAAATAGCTGACTGATTATTGACCATTTTTATTCTATTTTATTTCATTTTTTTTATTACTGATTGGTCGGCTGACCGCTGACTGAAATGCCTGACTGACGGATTTTATTTTTTTTTTGCCCAAATTTTTCAAACAATTTTTTTTCTTCAAATTTTTCAAACAATCCTACGAAACAGCCGGTCTGAACACTTCCTATTTATAAACACTATGTCAGAAGACAACAGACAATCCTCTTCAGACCGCTCAGCAACAACAACAACAACGACCCATCCCACCCAAAAATGCAAACTGGATGTCGAAAGGCCGGCAGTATTTTCACGTTTATCGCTGCAAAACACCTTCTCCGCTATTGTGTTCTTTATGATTCTCTGCCCAGGTCACTGTTAACCCATTAAGGACCGATTATTAAGCGTCACAGTTTACCATGCTGACTGGTTATACAGCTTTACCAAGTATAACAAAAGGGGACGTCACAAAACACATTAACTCCCCTGAACAAACCACCACTTCATGATAGTTTTCAACTGGCAAAATAAATACTTGAAAAAGCGGATGTTTACAGGTGCTCTGTTGTAACATCCAGCATTGCTTCTCAGTTTGAATGCTGTTAGGTGAACATACTGGAAAACATAATAGTTGAAAATATCGTTTCTATCTTTTTTCCTCCTGTTCATCTTTTTTTTTTTTTAACTCAAATTGTTCTTTTCTGTCTTGTGGCTGTTGTACCGTGTACCTGTACTGCTACTGCTAGCTTGTTTTGTTATGTCTATACATGTACTAGTCTTCCATGTCAGTAAGTCTACTTGAGTTGATGTCTTTCTATTATTAGTCTACCATGTCAGTAATCTACTTGTCTTGATGTCTTTGTATTATTAGTCTACCATGTCAGTAATCTACTTGTCTTGATGTCTTTGTATTATTAGTCTACCATGTCAGTAAGTCTACTTGTCTTGATGTCTTTGTATTATTAGTCTACCATGTCAGTAATCTACTTGTCTTGATGTCTTTGTATTATTAGTCTACCATGTCAGTAATCTACTTGTCTTGATGTCTTTGTATTATTAGTCTACCATGTCAGTAATCTACTTGTCTTGATGTCTTTGTATTATTAGTCTACCATGTCAGTAATCTACTTGTCTTGATGTCTTTGTATTATTAGTCTACCATGTCAGTAAGTCTACTTGTCTTGATGTCTTTCTATTATTAGTCTACCATGTCAGTAATCTACTTGTCTTGATGTCTTTGTATTATTAGTCTACCATGTCAGTAATCTACTTGTCTTGATGTCTTTGTATTATTAGTCTACCATGTCAGTAAGTCTACTTGTCTTGATGTCTTTGTATTATTAGTCTACCATGTCAGTAAGTCTACTTGTCTTGATGTCTTTGTATTATTAGTCTACCATGTCAGTAATCCTACTTGTCTTGATGTCTTTGTATTATTAGTCTACCATGTCAGTAATCTACTTGTCTTGATGTCTTTGTATTATTAGTCTACCATGTCAGTAAGTCTACTTGTCTTGATGTCTTTGTATTATTAGTCTACCATGTCAGTAATCTACTTGTCTTGATGTCTTTGTATTATTAGTCTACCATGTCAGTAAGTCTACTTGTCTTGATGTCTTTCTATTATTAGTCTACCATGTCAGTAAGTCTACTTGTCTTGATGTCTTTCTATTATTAGTCTACCATGTCAGTAAGTCTACTTGTCTTGATGTCTTTCTATTATTAGTCTACCATGTCAGTAAGTCTACTTGTCTTGATGTCTTTCTATTATTAGTCTACCATGTCAGTAAGTCTACTTGTCTTGATGTCTTTCTATTATTAGTCTACCATGTCAGTAATCTACTTGTCTTGATGTCTTTGTATTATTAGTCTACCGTGTCACTCTGCTCCTGTTCTTGTACCATGAAAAAAAAAAAAAAACATAAAAAGAAAAAAAAAGAAAAAAAAGAATCGACCTGTATGAATGAAACGTGTGAGCGGGGAAAAAAAGAAAAAAAAGAAGAAGAAAATATCGTTTACTTCGGCTTTGAAGACGCACTCTCTGTAACGCACGTTTTTTTTTTTTTTTTTTTTTTGTTGTTGTCTTTTTTCCTCGGCATTTATGTGTGTGTGTGAGAGAGAGAGAGAGAGAGAGAGAGAGAGAGAGGAGAGAGAGGAGAGAGGAGGAGAGAGAGAGCGAGAGAGAGAGAGAGAGACAGACAGAGACAGAGACAGAGAGACAGAGAGAGAGAATGCCCCCACTACGGGGTTTGTAGCACATTAATTTTGTTTATAATATCACTGGAAAGTTCAATTCTCTCTTTTTCTTGTGATATAAGTTTGGGACACGCAAACAAATCACGCACCCTATTTTCACAACAATGACGCGTCATCAAGGGACAAACTTGAAAGCGGTATCTGCTAATTATCAGCAGACCCGTCAACAATGAGTTAACCATCCATTTGGACACACGTACATGATGTTGGATGTTGTACTATTTGGAATAACTGAAAACGGGGCAGTTTCACGAAGGAAATGTATCAGCTTATCGGTCAGGCAAAATGTGTGTTAATACGATACACCTGTAGACATCAGAGTCATGTTTTTCAATAAAGAAATTCAACTACGGCAGCTGTAAATATTATAATATAACAAAACACAAAAACAAAAAAACGAAAACAACAACAACAAACAAACAGAAAAACGATGGGAAGATGAGGAAGGAAGGAAAAAAAGATGTGAGAAAAGGAAAAAAACAAAAACAAAACAAAACCAACCAAACAAAACAACAACGACAACAAAAAGACAATGGAACACAAATATCTATATACAGCAATACCCTCCGTAAAGGTTCCTATCGCTGCGCAGAAGTTAATCCGCTTGCCGATTTCCACAACAGAAAAGAACAGTTAAAAAAAAAAAAAAAAAAAAAAGGAAAGAAAAGGTACTCTGTTGTAATGCGTAACCATAACATTGGATACTGAGCATAAATGGGTTAAAGTAGACGACAATACTTTTCTTTTTACTTCAACGACGGTAATCTGTTACACAATACCGCGCACCGACTGACGGAATCAGTGCAAACATTTCCGGAATTCACCACAAGAAATAATCCGGCAGCTTTCATCACAAAAGACTGAATGCCTTTTTATTCCTTTGACCGAGTTTTATCAGCCGGCACCGGCCCCCGCTGTACAAGAACAGGTTCTGTGTCTGATTAAGGGGCGCGGTGGTTGGGTGGTTTATCAGTCACCAGCAGTCCACGAACAAAGGGCTTCCTGTGTGATAGGAGGTTTCGGGCCTATCGTCACGCGGCACCATGAAAGAGCAGGAACAGTTTCAGAGTTCCAAAGGGGGGGGGGGGGAGAGAAAGAGAGAGAGAGAGAGAGAGAGTCATCCTTTCTTACGGAATCCCTCTGTGCATGGGTGCTTGTTACATTATTCTCTCTCCCTCTCTCTCTCTCTGTGTGTGTGTGTGTGTGTGTGTGTGTGTGTGTGTGTGTGTGTGGTCAGTCTGTGCGTGCGTGCGCGTGCACGTGCGTGTGCTATACTTGCAGATTTTCATAACGGCCGATTGGCATGTTCGTGTGTATTAAAGCACTTCCCTTGAAAATAAAATAGATAAATCTCTCTCTCTCTCTCTCTCTCTCTGGAACTCTCTCTCTCTCTCTCTCTCTCTCTCTCTCTCTCTGGAACTCTCTCTCTCTCTCTCTGGAACTCTCTCTCTCTCTCTCTCTCTCTCTCTCTCCGCCCTTTGCCTTTGTTTTCCGTAAGGAGATTACCGATTACAGAAGTCGGATCCTACTCAGTTTCCATCCGCAAACTTCCGGAGACACGTAGCCTCTTGCCATTGAACCAACAATATCCATGACAAATAATCCCCTCAAGGCGGCATCGTATCAAAATCAACGGATAAGTTTACTCAATAACCTCTCGTAACTCACGACCCCACAAATATCCATCCATCACCGACAGCATTGTACGCACGTGCCCCCGTACTGGCCAATCAAAATCTCTCCCGAGACAAGAGCCGTGGCGCCCACGCCTCCAGTTTTTTGTGACCCGGGGTTTTTACCCACTGAGCTATCGGTTTCACCAAACACCCTAGGGAGTCTCGTGACGGTCATAGTGACGTAGTCCTAGGCGCTTCCCCGAGACGCCCTGTACGTTCTTTTGGGACTGGAGTCTTGAGCAGGTTTTTCTGGACGCGGAACCGTATCTCCCATCTGCTCAGCGTTCCGCAGTTTGGCGTGGTGGGTTCTGACAGGTGGATGAGTGCGTCTTGTCAGCGTTGCCCAACATTTAATCTCTCATACTCTGGGTCTGGACGGGTCCTACATACAACGACATCTCTCCTGGGACGGCTGCTTTGAGGATTCCTCTCGAAATCGATCATATTTGATTTGGGGAGAGAGGTTTTAGTAATCCAAAACCAGACAAATAGAAGTTCCTAGAGGCTAACAGGCGTAGCTGGGGTGTCTATCAAGCTGACTTTATATACAGTCGTCGTCATCAACATTGTTGTCGTCGTCACTGGTAACGAAACTGATTAAAATGTCCCTTCAGTGGTAACATGCCATGACATAATCAGTCCGCTTAGCTAGACTGACCGTAGTCCAGTTGGTTGACTGCAGCAGGTTGTCAGTACCGCCATTTTTCTGGCGTGATTTGCTGCACTGAGCAGAAAACGTTTGCAACGGAATGTTTGAAAGAATGTTTGTTTTTTTTCAACCGTGCAAAATTTACTACGACCCATACACGTAGGTTTTAGATAATAATAATAATAATAATAATGACGACTTGTATGGCGCCTATACATGAAATGAAACAGGCTCTCAGCGCCGTACATCATAACTATATGCACCCCTTTCATACACAGACTCACAGGGAACATTCAAAGTTAAACAATATCTCACAACAAGCAGGCTGACACGGTGTGGAAGGGCAGAGTAAATCAGTAATCAGTTTTAAATAGGTGGGTTTTGAGGCAGCGTTTGAAGCTGGCACTGGACTCTGTGTGTCTAAGTCAGGTAATTTAGGAAGCTGGGGATACTCGTTGCGGGGGGTGGGTAGGTGGGTGTTTGGGGGTTTAACGTCCTTTTCCACCACATAGGGTGATATCAAAGACGGGGCAACGATGAAGAAGCCAGCACAAATATTTGGCCCCAGCCGGGATCGAACTCACGACCCGAGCATTAGAAGTCCAACGCTCTACCATTCGACCACCCCGGCTCCCCTACTCGTTGCGGACACGAACTTGACAGAAAATTTGAGGAGGAGCGCACTGACTCTGATCCTCTCGGAGTTTTCACTTCAGATCCCGTCAACACTGGCTGATATTGGTTGTGCTGGAGTTTTCATCGTTGCCCCGTCTTTGATATCACCCGTATGTGGTGGAAAAGGACGTTAAACCCCCAAACACCCACCCACCCTCCCACCCTGACTGATATTGGAAGAATAAAAAGCTTTCTTCAATGGGATGAACCTTGGCCTTACGTTTTGAACCGGTTTGTGTTTCGTTTCTTTTAAGTCATGTCATCCTCTGTGGCGAACGCAATCCGGGTCGTTTTCTTATATTTCTCAAAATGCCCTGATTTCCCAGCAGACTGGCACTGACCGCGAGGGATGAGTCCGTCTTTAGTTCATTCTCTTTGTATGGTCAAAGGCCGAAGAATGGCGGCTTGAACGTCGACAAAAAGGGGGAAAAAGAAACAAACTGCGGCCTTTGAAGCTTAGAAATTGCTTTGACAAAAAGAAAACAAAAACAAAAACAAGAAACGAAGACGTGTATCAAACAGCCATCATTAATCACTGTCCCAATGATCCATACCCTGTATCTCTGAAGGGCCGTTTGGAAAAGATTTATCGTGAAATTCCATTTTCGGATTTTCTATCTTTTTCTGTCTTTTTTTTTTTTTTTTTTTTTTTACCTTAGAGCAAAATTCTGTGGATTGGAACTGTTTCGTCCATGCATCTGCAAAGAAGTCACGTGACGTGACCTAGGAAGTCTGGTAAAGATGGCGGCTACTAAACTCAGTGGCGCTCGAAAATGTAGCAGAGGCAATGACCAGGTTGCCATTTGTTGATTTGTTGTATCTTGCATCGTGTCTCTGCACTTCAAACTCACATGCACATTTTTTTTTTTGGGGGGGGGGGGGGTACGGGGGGGGGAGGAGGGGGAGGGGGAGGGGGAGGGATGGTGGTTGTGGTAGTGATTGTGGTGATGGTGTGTTGTGTTTTTTTCCCCCGTGATTTTTGAACTTTTGCGGTGGTAGCAGGAGCCAGGCTGCCAGTCAACCTTGCTCTCTCTCTCTCTCTCTCTCTCTCTTGGAACAGGCCATGCAGGGGTCAGGCATGTGTGCATGATAGAAGACGGCTTTCATGAGAAACTGAAAATAGACTTGGCTCATTTGAGTAAGGGTTGATAGGAAAGGAGACGCTGGAATCAGTTCTTCTAAACTCCTGCTCAGTCAGGTGCGTGTCCCTAAGTGGGCTGTCCATGGTAATGTTTTGCTTCTTGGTTGAAGCGGTTCAAGGGGGTGAACATCATGTCTGAGACTATTAGGGATTATACAGTCAATTTGATGATTCAAGAAGGAGTGGTGTTCGCTCACGATTTAGAACCATGCGAGAGTAAGCTGTTCCTCCTCCAATCTAACAATCGATGCATGCCGTGGAAGATTGGACATCCTGCGTGGGGTATGCTGGCCTTCCTAAAAAAAAATAATGTGAAAATAAACACGGTCATAAAAAAGTCATCGTAGACTGGTGATCATTACTTGCCGATCAGGCGAGAGGCATGATAATGAAATACATCAAAACACACAATGGATTACTGAATGGGCTGTTTTGGCCTCCCCCCAAAACGAGAAAAACAACATAGTCACACAAAATAAGAAAAGAACATTGGCGTCCAGAACTGGTGACCCATCAATTGCCTACTTTTCCGGATGGACACATGTGAAATACCGTTGAAAACCTATATGTTCGGGTTTTAGAGGGGGGGGGGGGGGGGACAGCCGCTTACAAAGCTCTAAAGCCGGCTCTTGACTGGGCACTGCGGAGCGCCACAGTGCTGTCCACAGTTGTGACATAGTTGTGATTTTGGGGGTTTCCGCCGCTGTTGCGTCATCATAGCAACCTGGATTTCAGATAGCCACAACTGTGACTGTGGTTTCCAAAACAGATTCTGATTGGCTGTACTATGTCACTCGGCGCGAAAACATGGCGGACAGTGCATCTTCAATCGGTTTGTCACCGAGCACAGCTGTGTTCAGTTTTGTAGTTATAGTAGACACACCGAGCGCAACGACTGTGATGTGCACATGTGTGTTTCGCGCTGTGCCCAGTTAAAAGCAGGCTTAAGGCGGTTAACCAAATGAATAGATGCGACCATTTTCGTGACTTTGCGGCTTCTAATATTAGAGAAATGTGACCTTTCTTCGGCATAACGCTTCTATATCTGTACTAGACGTCGATCGACAAAGTCGCTAATAACAGCAACCAATCAGCGCTGTCTAGCTGGTCTTCAGTCCGCAACCCGCAAATCAGTAACGTCAGTCGTCTGCTCAGTACGTGGTACGCCTGTACGTCGATAGAACAACATCTACGCCAACCACGTCATACCACAATGGTTTCAGATGCTTTACTGTGTCCCAAGTGACTGATTCTGATGAACGGATTAAGCGCATGCGATGAAACGTTTTCCACAGCGTTGCTGTAGGACTGACAAACGCATGGAGACTGTAAGCCACAAAACAGACTCAGTTACTGAGTGGAGTGTGCTTGCCTCCCCCAAAACGCAAAAAAAAGAAGAAGTTAAACATGGTCGTAAAATGAGAGAGAGAGAGAGAGAGAGAGAGAGAGAGAGAGAGAGAGAGAGAGAGAGAGAGAGAGAGAGAGAGAGAGAATGACAATGACAATGACACTTTATTTTTCAACGGTAGAAATTGTAGCACACGTGCCAGTTTATAATTTGCCGTTGCTAAACTACAAAATGTAAAACAAAAGAAGAGACAAGAGACCCCCCCAAAAAAAAACAAAAAACAAAAAAAAAAAACCCAACAAAACAAACAAACAATTAATCAAACAAACAAACAAACAAACAATAAAAAACCTATTAGACTACAAGTAAGATAATATTAAGTCAGCGTGAGAATAACAGCCTGACATGTACATGGCAAAATTACATGTCATGCATGTAAGAGAGAGAGAGAGAGAGAGAGAGAGAGAGGGAGGGAGGGAGGGAGATCATCGGAGACTAATGATCATTACGGGCCTACTTTTCCAGACCCCTTAAGTAACATCAAGTCACATAACTAGCCAGCCCTAAAAATGAGAAAATAAACATGGACATGAAATGAGAAAAAGAACATAGTCATCATTATGACGGGGCCTACTTTCCGATTGACACGTAGAGAAAAGGAAGCGAAAGTAAGCAACAAAAAAGACCCAACATTTATCTTACAAGACACATTTCACAGTCAAACACGTTAATGTCACGTCAGGGCCTTATCTAAAAATGAGAAAATACACGTGGTCAAGGAATGAGAAAAAGAATATAGTCATCAGACAATTGTGATCACTTACCTACGTTTCAGACAGTCACATAAAACCACACGACTGACCTTTGGCTGGACTGCCGTTAGACATCTAAAAGCGGGAAAATAAACATGGTCATAAAAATGGGACAATGAATATGATCATAAGATGAGAAAATAAATATGGTCATAGAATGAGCAGCCGTCCTACACTGACTTGTGATTATCACGTGCCTACATTCCGATTGAAATACATCAATCCAACCAACCGGTATCCTCTATCGATCACGTGACTATAGCGTCTGGTCAGAAAATTGCCTTGCATCACTGCCAAAAAGGGGGAGGAGGTGTGGGGGGGGGGGGACTATCGTTGGCGAGGGTTGAAACGATCAAATTATGAGTGAAGTAGAAAGTTACCTCCCCGCTCTCTCATTGACGTCGCGCAACTCTTGGCCGCCGTTCAAAGTGCCCCCTGGGAGTGGCGTGATTATCGTTCTTGGCAACGTAACTTTCGTGGTCATTAGCGTCATTCATCCCGGGTTGTCTCCCCCCTAGTGGGCTAATGACACTAACCAGTGACATGGCGAGGACCGCTCGTAACCCGAGTCCTGTTGGCCAGCGCAACCCCGCGTTACGATATTTCTGTCTGCAACTGGTTCCTGCCGCGCCCGTGTCCAGTTTGGGACGTCGGTCGGATTTTTCTCCGCTAGTCACGGTATGTAGCATCGTCAGTTGGGTCTATCGTCGAGGTTTCTCTCCGGGTACGCCGGCTTCCTCCCCATCTGCTTTGGAAATGTTCAGCCAACGTAAAACAAAAGGTAATTCTACATTCCGAAACTTGAATAGCTCAGCCAGCACCGCACCACGTGATTATAATGACTGTACTGATGTCCGGTGTGCGATAGGGGAAGTCGGGATAGCCCGAATGGTGGAGCGTTGGACTTTCAATGCTCGGGTCGTGAGTTCGAATCCCGGCGTGGGCCAAATCTTTGTGCTGGTCTTTTTCTCGTTGCCCCGTCCTTGATATCACCCATGCGTGGTGGAAAAGGACGTTAAACTCCCAAACACCCGTCCACCCGGTGTGCGATAGAATGTGTGATTCACGTTAGCGTGAATTTTGGACATGGGTTTAGTTCGCGGAGCTTTGAAATAGCGATAAAGCACCAAGATTAATGCAGTTAGTAGTAGTAGTAGTGGTAGTAGTAGTGGTAGTAGTAGTGGTAGCACGGTAGTGGCAGTGGCAGTAGTAGTAGTAGTAGTGGTAGTAGTAGTAGTGGTAGCAGTAGTAGGGGTGGTAGTAATAGTGGTAGTTGGGGTAGTGGTAGTAGTAGTACATGTAGCAGACCTTCAGATCAGCGAACCAAACGATTTAAAACACTCTGAGAGCCGGACAACAGACAAGAAAAAATGTATTCCTAAATGTTCGGCTTAGGAGCCGCCAGGAGACAAACAAAGAAACACAAGAACAATCTCTTATCTCGATCAGAGAAAAGTCTTTTGATTGAGCCGATACTGAAACACGCTTAATACTTGAGGGACAGAAACTGGTTGTGTCCTACCGTACTTTTCTATAAAGGAAGAGTTTCTCGCACAATCTCAGGAAAAGGCAGCTCTGAAAACAGTACCGTGGACAGGTGCACCAAACATATCCCCTTGATATATGCATTCGTGTGCAGCGTTCCCTGTTGTGTAAATGTGGAGTGTCCATACATCAGATTCTGTCTGTTACGCACAATGGCTCAGCGGGAATGCGATGCTGCAAGTGTCTGCTGCTAGTTTCAGATCGCTGTTTGTTCATAGGATTTCCGGAGAGAGTTGGAAAAAATACTGTTTGTCACGGCGAGACCAAAAACTCGCGTCCCCTGTGACGCGGTTTTGTCAAATTTGTGTGTCAGTTTAAGAGTTTTGTGCGTGCAAATATGCACACCTGTGCGCAACTGATCGGGAACACTGCATGTGTTCGTCCACCAGCAACAGACACAGTCATTATCACTTCAAAAACTTTTTGCAAAAATGAATTGCGAGTCAAGAAGAACTGACTTCGCCAGATTATTTTCCCGTGAGGACAATACAGTAATACTGCACTAATATTATGACCAGAAACGGGGCTTGGGGTAAAATATAGTTTCTCTCTTTAAAAAGGGGAGCCGGGATAGCCGAATGGTAGAGCGTTGGACTCCCAATGCTCGGGTCGTGAATCCCGGCTGGGGCCAGATATTTGTGCACCGTCTTTGATATCACCCACACGTGGTGGAAAAGGACGTTATACTCCAAAACAACTCAACAACCCGACCCGACCCTCT
The DNA here is from genome assembly GCA_018292915.2 of Batillaria attramentaria. Taxonomy (NCBI): domain Eukaryota; kingdom Metazoa; phylum Mollusca; class Gastropoda; family Batillariidae; genus Batillaria; species Batillaria attramentaria. Next base: position 36,211 of record JACVVK020000209.1, on the reverse strand, counting down.
CTTTAAAAAAAAAAAAAGCGTTTGGACCCGACATTTCCCGGCACAGAAACTGTTAGAAGTACAACTGACATATCGCTTGGTCAATGAGGTATCTTCGATGAAACGAGGGTTTTGATTAGCCGGGAAATAGTGAATTAATACAGCGTACTTAATGACGTTGGTAATGGTGCTAGGGGAAGTCGCTCAACATGAGCTAACCTAAGGAAGGAGAGTAATCTTTCCTGTTGACTAAGTTTCAGACTGACCGGCCACGGCTGAATGGAGAAATGATAATTTCATGAAGTTTGCGAGGGTCTGCTACATCAGTTTTCCTGTGCGTTTCAGTGTAGACCTGAGGGTACACGAAAGAGAAAAAAGCTTTAGGCACGAAATGATGGTCGTTTTACTTTCTTTTTTTTCCCCAGTAAAACCAATAGCTAGAAACTAACAACGAGGCTGGAAAATATGGGTTCCTGTTCAACACACAGAATAATAATCCAAAGTTTCCACGACAGCGACGACGACGACGACGATGATGATGGTGATGATCAAAATGTTTATTACTGGTTTAAGCTGTGTATTTTGCTGCCTGTCTTGCAAACCAGCTGTCCTGCTATGGTAGTTCTATTTCCTTAGCAGCAATATAAACTAAACGAGAGAGAGAGAGAGAGAGAGAGAGAGAGGTTTAAAGCGTATATGGGCAGCACTGCCTATTACAGGCTGTTCCCACTAAAAGCTAAATACATGAATGAAATTCAAACAAGCGACACAGATACAAATAAAGACTTGAACACACACACACACACACACATAAAATGATGCAGAATTGCTGAAGAGGGTGGGTGGGTGTTTGGGGGTTTAACGTCCTTTTCCACCACATACAGGTGATATAAAGACGGGGCAACGATGAAAAAGCCAGCACAATATTTGGCCCCAGCCGGGATTCGAACTCACGACCCGAGCATTGGAAGTCCAACGCTCTACCATTCGGCCACCCCGGCTCCCCAGAGTTGCTGAAGAAGTGACAATATGGATAACACTGCAGTGCGCAGAGAGAGAGAGAGAGAGAGAGAGAGAGAGAGAGAGAGAGGGGGGGGGTGAGTGGGAGGTGTTAGTGTGGGAAGGGGGGGGGGGAGACCGCAATGGACGGACGAAGCCGCAGCAACAGGAAAGGAAAACATGGGCATGTCAGTGAAAGAACTCGGCCATGAAGCGAGGGAGACGTTACAACA